>FIZR01001706.1:0-15050 GCA_900060175.1 Ferrisia virgata
TGCTATTATTATAATGTCATCTGCGAATCTTAAATTATTCAGATATTCTCCGTTAGGTTAGGTTATCCCTTTTCCCTGCCACCTTAATTTTCTAAAAATTTCTTCCAAAGTACATATGAAAAGAATTGGTGAAAGTGGATCCCCTTGTTTTACCCCTTTTTTAATTTGAAATAGCTCTCCTTCTTTATCAGTTACTATTCTCGCTTCCAAATTTGTATACATTTCTTCAATGAGGTTAATCCAAATTTCTGAGATATCCTAATTTCTGAGAGTTTGCTTTTTAACTTATTTTGATAGGGATCTACGTTTGTACGTGCTAAATAAATTTTTTTTCGATATGAAGCTCGCTTTTTTGCAAAGTTTTTAGAAAATTTAGTACTTGGGCTACTTTTAAAATTTTGAGAAATCAGTTATAAATTTTGGAAGTTGGTAAAATTGGTAAAATTGGTTGGTAAATTTGAGAAAATTAGTTGGTAGGAAACTTGCCCCTCCCCGCCCTTAGAGCAAATTGCCTCGAAAGTTCACTGTATGTTAAGGAACTTACGTGCTCATCACGTCCGAGTCGGCAATAATACGATCTAATTTTTTTAACAGGGTGAAAAAAAAAAGAGTTAAACACGTCTAAACGGTTCTATTTGAGTGATTTCTTCGTAGCTCGTAGGTAAGGTAAGGTAAGCTATGTATACTGCGCGAAGTGGAATTAAAAATTAACGCGGACAGTGAAAAATGATTATGATAAGATTTTAAAGTGAAGAAAATAAATAGATGCTGAAATATTCAACTCAATCTATCGCTCTTTTGCTTGGTAGATATTACTACACGCTTTCGAGTCTTAATTTATTCCCAGCTGTCCAATTTTATCGCCGTTAAATGCCAATTCGTATTACTGTGTTGTATTTGTGACGTGGAAAAAGCCTCTCGAAGGCGGCATAGTGCATCTCGCATCGCGCTCATACAACCTTCTGCGATCATTGTAAAAACTAGCGTAAAGTAATAAATTCTTAATATTTCCGCCGATTTCTTTTAATAACAACGCATTACGCCAACTGGCAAAGAAAAATCGCCAACAATAAAATACAATTTTTCAATACACCGCCGTCCGCGTCTCGGCGGGCCGATTGAACGCGAACAAAATGAAAAACATGCTGGAGGACGACGACACGAAACGACACGACGACGAATTACGAAAAGGTAGTGCACAGCGACGGGCGGTGTGTGGGTGTGTTTCGTCGTAAAACTCGTAAGAGTAAAAATTAATCGAAACGAGGCTTTTCAGTAGTAAAACGTCGTATAATTCGAATTGATAACTCTAACGTAAGCCAAGAGAAAAAAGGAGAGAAAAAAAAACGCAAAAAACAGGCATAATTTTTGTATTCCGCAATACCCAAGGGTTTAGTTTACAAATGAGCTTTAAACCTCATTGTTACCGGCACTTTTCGAAATCGTATAAACTGCTTTTTACCATCGCAGCGACAAAATGCAGCGTAAAAAAGAAAAAACTCTCGAGCTTTTGCTATCGACGTGTAATTTTTCTTTTTTTCAAAAGAGGAAGTTTAATTTGAATGCAAAGGACTTTTATTATGCTAATTAGGTTAATAAGAAAGGCATCGTTGTAGAATACTCAATTTTACACAAAAATTAGTTCATTTCTTTCTGGGAAAGAACTGGTGGTACTGGTGGTTTTCTGATTCGTCGTATTTTAGACGTAGTTGCGCAGATTTTGCGTGATCGTCGAGTACGATATCGTTATATTCATCTACGTAAGTCTTACGACGTAATTTGAATTGTTGGCTTTTTCTTAATTTGTACACCCGATGACGAGACGATCGTACGCGATATTCGAATTACCCTTTTCGATGTTACGGTTGGATAGTATTTTTGGTAATCGATATAATCGTCGATTCGCGATGCTAAAGTGGATAACGGTAAGCGGATGGACGATTAAAAATCGCTCGTTAATTTTTACGAGTCTGCTGTTGGAGGAAAAGGCCAGAAACCGATGGCGAAAGTTTTCCTCTCTAAGTACCAATTAACGATTGTACTTTACTCGGATGATTTAATAAATTTTCCAGCAGTTTGATATTTTCGAAATTATATCAATTTATTTAATTACCGTTATGTTGCTTTACGTGTTTTTCGAATTTCTCCATGTCAGAGATTTGTCTCGGCTAATGAAATGGCTTATTAATGGGGGGGGGGGATAGTGAAATTCCATTGCTTTTGCTATATTTTTCTTAATGGTTTTTAGAACAGTTTTTACTCGGTAATGGAAACGAAAGCTTACTTCTATATTATATCTACTTTTTTTTCATGGGTCGCCGTAAGTTATCTACCCAGTACCTGCCGATAGATAACACAACGGAAAAAACCTACCAATTTTCATTCTTCTTGTAAATAAAATTTGATTTCAACCTTTTTTTTAATTTTCCTATGTAAACTGCGTATTGCCTACATTTTTATTTTTCCGCAACATTATTTATTTCAGCTGGTCCTATAAATGGAAACGAGAGCATGCCAGTGTTTACCCGAGCAATAAAATAAATAAGTCAGGTTTGAAACTGACTCGTGTAAATAAACACGAATTTCAAAATTTTTCCACAAATACGCTTAATTGGTTGGTATAGCATTTTCGCATTAAAAAACATATTTTTTTTTAGCATTATGGTGGTGATGGGTACGGCGGAGCAGTTTTTGCGCTCAAAATTACTTTTAAAGTTGTTTTTTAGTATTTCATAGTTTATTTCAAAATAATGAGACAAGAGAGTTTCACCATTTTTAACAGGGATAGTAAAGAGAGGGTCCTTTGTTGAGAAGATCATTGTTTTTGAAAATCTTTAGTTAAGAGGAAAGTACTCGTTCAGCGTTAGGAACTTACACTTTTTCTCAAACGGTTGATCTCTCTAGATGCGAGCCTTACCCTTTTTATGATTTTTTACAAATACATCGTAAGTGCCGCACCCCATAGGATGACTACTAGTTCTATAGCCCTTCCCGGTTTTTTTGAGTGAAAAACTGAAGGATTTCTCTACTGTTTCTGCTGTCTCTCTTAATTTGATATCCGAATCGTTAAAAACTCATAAATAAACAGTGAAGAAAATGGATTGAAAATTACGAAAAATTGTTTCAAAAAATGGGTAAAAATTGATATAGAAAATTTCGAAAAAATGTTTAAAAAATAAGTACAAAATTGACGGTTTATATAGAGGCACTTTTCCCTTTTTCAGAAAAATTCTAAATCATAGATATCTAACATAATCACGTCAACATTTTAACATATAGTGCAAAAATCATTCATAATCACGTTTTATTGCGAATTTTTGATAAAAAAATTTAAATCAAAAATCAAAAATGTATCCATGTTAGGAACCGAGAAAAAAATTATACCGACTACATTTATAATATCAAAACTTAGATTTGAGTAGTATCCTTAAATTTTTTACTTTTTCATTTTTTGTTTCTTAATTTTTTAAACTTTTAATTATTTTTTCGAAGTTTTAATCCTTTTTTTGATTTATTTGATTATTAAATTTTTTTCATATTTAAAATTTTTTTTTCAATTTTTCTCATATTTTATTTTTAAAATCTGTTTCTTATTTTTTAATTTTTTTCATATTTTGATTTTTTTGTTTATCAATTCTCTTCATTTTTTTTTATTTTAATATTTTTTTTAAATTTTTAAATTTTTTTTATTTTTCTTAATTATTTGGCTTTTTATTCTTCAACTTTCTTATTTTTTAATTTTTGTTATTAATTTATTTTTCAATTTTTCTAATTTTTTATTTTTCTTAATTTTTTGGCTTTCTTATCTTTAACTTTCTTATTTTTTAATTTTTGTGATTATTTTATTTTTCAATTTTTTTAATTTTTTATTTTTCTTTATATTTTGGTTTTTACTTTTCAACTTTCTTATTTTTTAATTTTTCTTATTTCTATTTTAAAATTTCTTTTGCTTTTTTATTTTTTTTTCGTTTTTTTTTAATTTTTAATTTTTTAATATTTTTTAATTCTTTTAATCAGACGTATCCATGTCAACATTTAAGCATAGAGTGCAAAAATCATTTTCTATCATTTCTCATTGCGAGCTTTTGATTAAAACTTCAAATCAGAAATCAGAAATGTCACATCAAAAGCATCATGGCATTAAAAACATAACAACCCCAGTCCCAAGCCATAGTATCTATGTTAAAATCGTTAAACATTTTCGAAAATTAGGTAAAAATTTGATAAAAATTTGTAGCATGTACAAAATTTGGGTATAAAAAACTGGAAAAAATATAACCTCAGGCCATGTTCATAAAAAAAATCGGTTTACTCCAGTTATGTTTTCTGGAAATGGCAGTTACTCCCGAACAAAAATTAACCTGTTTCTCACTACTCCTTTTTTTTGGCTTAATAAATATTTATTTTTATTTATTTTTTTCTCCAAACATTAAAATCAATCACTCCGCTCGATACCGACTAAAATCGCTCTAATTCGATCAATTGGCTCAGTTTGGCGGCGGATTAGATATACATGAGTGGGGATGACCTTGAGTCAATTTTCAGTTTTGGCCCAATTTGGAGAAGGGGGTTCTGAGGGGTAAAAAACGCAAAACTTATCTCTTTTTACGCCAATTTATAGAGAATCAAAAGTTGTATAACATATCCAAAAATCAGCCTTCTAAGTCAATTAAGAGGGGAGATATGGGGGTTTTCCGCCTTTTTGACCTTGAAAAAGGGCTGTTCCTCCCTCTCTCCCCACCAAATTGAGCTAGAGTGTTGAAATTTATTATGTAAATTCAGTTTGAGCGCCAAATGTACGTTTTGCGAGCTCCAACTTTTAATCTCCATTGCACCCCATCACAGCCTCAAAAAAATTGTTTTTTTTTTATCAGTTTTTCGCATTTCTTGAATTTTTTAAATTTGTACCTCGCCTAATTCCCCTCCAAATTGAACTACGAACTTGAAATTATATATGTACATCAGGTAGAAACCCTAGATGTACCTTCAGGGGGTCTCGACTTTTCAGCCTAATTTCATCCCTTCACAACCCCACAAAGCAGTTTTTTGCTCGTTTTTTCTTATTTTTTGAATTTGTTCCTCTCTCGTAACTCTCCTCCAAATTGAACCAGGAAGTTGAAATTACGTATGTACATTTAGCAGGGGCCCTGGATGTGCCTTGGGGGAGTCTCGATTTTTTAGCTTCATTGAACCCCTACTACTCGTAATATCTACTAGGAAAAAAACTTTGTTTCGCGATACTTTTTTTCAATTTTCATGGTCGTGATAAGTCACAAAAATCAGGCTAAAAAAGGATCGCTTTCGATGCTTCTCCCCCCTCCTTCGTCCTTGAAAGAGAGCTGTTCCTTCCCTATCTCTCCACTAAATTAAGCTAGAAACTTGAGATTTGGTATGTCGACTTGATAAAAGCCATTGATGTGTGTTTTGGTGGTCTCAACTGTTTAGCTTCATTGCACCCCTTTACAGCCCCAAACATGTCATTTTTTGGTCGGTTTTTCTTATTTTTTGAGTTTGTTCCTCACGCAACTCCCTTCCAAATTGAGTTAGAATGTTGAAATTTGGTATAGATGTGCCTTGGGTGTGGTGGTGGTGGGGGGATCTTGACTCTTGAACTTCATTTCTACCTCCCCCCTCCCTACAGCCTTTAAAATGTGTTTTTTGGTCCGTTTTTTTTTAATTTTTGAGTTTTTTCTTTGCATAAGGTCCCCTCCCTCCAAATTGAAATAAGAAGTGGAAATTTATTAAGAAGATTTAGTAGACATAATCATTAGTTTACTGGTAGTATATACCTCTCATCCTGAATAAAGAATGAGGTATCAGGTGAAGAGAAGTAGTTGTGTAAGCTAAGATTTTATTAAACATTACCAATAAACATACCTCACTCAGCTAATGCTTGGGAATGAGGATCTCCGAAAGAAAAAGATTGGCTAAGGTTTCTTGGTGTGTCTCATAGAGGGTCTCGATTTTTTAGCCCTATTGAACGGTCCCTACCATTACTATGGATTGGGAAAGTTTTTTTCACTGCATCCCAGTGCATATGTCTGCTTTTACAGTCTGACACTGGGCACATGCATACGTACGAATGGATATACGGTACTCGTACAATTTAGCTGTTCTATTTAATTCCTTCTTTTCATGACCTTTATCACTCAGTGATAAAATCCTGCTTCAACCCGTATCACAACATAGGGCACAGTCGATAACTAAATAATACGATAGTAAAAACTATTTATAATTGGTACAATGAGAGGTTACCCGAGTACTGTGAGCAAGCTTTAGCAGCAATTCGATATGTATCATAATGGCAAACCAATAAAGTCGAATTATTAAGCATAATATTCGGCAACTTGAACTAGCTATTTGCTTCGAATAACTGCTCAGCTTAGTGTACCGGAGTACTATAAAGTCACTAGACGCCATGACCACCGCGTTGGTCACATTTGCAATTTAATTTCGCGTTAAAATTGAACTACGGTTATCGGTTGCGTTACCGCGCAAATGGCCTATTTTAAAGTAGGTACAATCAACTGCGAGCGGTTGGAATTTATATGAAACAAAGCTCGTACACAGACAGCTACACGCAGTTTGGTCTCTGCAAATGTCGTCTATATACGAGTAGATGCGTATATGGCACGCTGCTCTGAACTATAGATAGAGGGGGCCTAGATACACTTACACAGGACGTACACGAACGCGAATATCGTAAACCATAGAGTGGTACGAAGGCACTCGTCTCGTCCCTTGTGTAAAAACTTACAAAGTTTCAGGCCCAAGTTTTGCCTAGTCTTTCACAATTGACCGTATATATTTGAGCGGCGGTCCTTCATCGTCGTCGCCATCGTCGCTTTCGCCCCTTACTTTTGTCCATATATTATCTCATTACGAGGGTAAGTCTTTTGTGTCGTTTTAATATAACACAAAGAGAGAAAGACAGTACTCTGCTGTCGTTAATATAAAACAAATATATCACTCCTTTCTTTTCTTATTATTAAAGTTCTTTGAAAAGGCGAAATTTATCATCTATTAAAACTTTATGGTAAAGAAAACCTAAACTATTTAATAACTTTCAGCTGTTATAGTCGTTTTTGCTCTTAATTTATTTATAAAATGAGAATTTTTCTTGCCGTGAACTTATTAAAAGCTCATTTATTATTCTTTCGAATGTATCACAATAGGAAAGGGCGTTTTGTACAACAAAAGAATGTGGTTCCAATATGTTCAGCTTGTTCACTAATTTTTTTTTTTTTTTTTTTTTCTAAATCGTGCGTTATTTATTTGTTTTTAATTGCTTACTTATTATGGTTACCTATATCTACCACCTAGCTACCTTTGGTAGGTACGATGCTTTCATTTTCGCTCTTCTCTGTGAATAGCATAGATAGGTAGTATTTTTGGTAACACGATACGTGTACCTTAGCTTATCCACGTTCATCTGCTTGGCTGTATCGTAGCTATTTTTTAAACCACTAGGAATTTTACGTAGGTATTTTTCATTCTACAAGTAGAACTTCTGTTAACCAGTATTTCACGTTTGTCGGTATTTTTCGTTATTTTTTTTTTCTTCTTCTTCTTCTTCTTCTTCTTTTATATAGTTACTTAAGTAGTGTCAAATATGCTGTGCACTTCTTAAATTCCATTGAACGTGCAACTCAAATTAGTTACCTACTTGAAAAGAAATCTTATAAACGGATTTGTGTGGGCTTCTGTGTTATTCTATCGTTACGTAATGAAGTGAAAAATACCGAACATATAAAAAGGGAGATGGATATTAAGGCTTTTGTAGACTTCTGTCAATTGGCCTTTGACTTGAATTCTGACTCTGCCAGTTGAGAACAATCACCCTCTCTTTATAAGTGACCTTGAATTTGATACACTCGTTTGAATTAGGATCCAATTATTTTTCCTGAAAAAGAATAGCTGTTGACATTCGGTGGAAAATTGGGTGTGATGGATTTTACTTCTTTTTCTCATACAGCTTGGCATTTATTCTCACTTTTTCTACGTATAAAATTTATACCTACGTATGACAAAAAATTTACTCGTGTTGGTTTTCTTGGCGTCAAGGCTAAACTCTTGGCAAATTTTTTTCGAAAATGTTTCCAGTTTTGTATTCTGTATTTTTTTTTTTTTTTTCAGTTTGAGGTGAGAAGATGAGTAGCAATGTATTATATGAAATAGGTACGCAATGGAGCGTGACGTCCAAATTTCAATTCTTGTGACAGTTTACGAACGAGAGTAAAAATATGAATTGACTTTGAAGTGATGTGGTTGGGAACAGAGATCTCGTAGCATTTAACTCCCGACGGTTAGTTCTAGGCTGATAGTGAACTTCACTGCAACTTTTCCAAATAATTGAATGAAAAACTCATATTTTTATGGTTTTTTTTTCGTTTTAATTTCATGACCATTTAGAAAAGTTATAAGTGTAAAAAAAGCATCGCAAAGTGATGCTTTTTTAGCCTGATTACTGTGACATATTACAATCATGAGAACTGAAAAAAATTGAGGAAAAAGACAAAATTATGCGAGAAACAAAGTCAAAAAATAAGAAAAAACTACCAAGAAACCACCTTTTTGAGGCGGCTGGGATAGGGTGAAGTGGGACTGAAAAGTCGAGGCCCACAAAAGGCACATCTAAGGCCCCCTACTAGCTCAATTTGGTGGGGAGATAGGGAAGGAACAGCCCTTTTTTCATGGTCAGAAAGGGAGAAATCCTCATATCTCCTCTCTTAATACACTTAGAAGGTTGATTTTTAGATATTCTATGTAACATTTAATTCTCTATCAATTAGTTTAAAAAGGGGCAATTTTTGTGTTGTTAACCGTTCAGCACCTCCTTCCCCATGAGGGGAAAAAAATAAAAAATAAATATCTGACATAGCTAAAAATCGTCTTAATGGTTTTCTAGGACCCCAGAACGGATTTTGTTGATATTCCCCCTCGCCCCCTGTTGGTCAATACACTGTAATAGCTTGGTTTAAATTGATAATATGACAAAGAAAATCAGGCTAACTAGCAATATTTGCTACTTTGGCAATAAATGCTCAAAAACAACTATGAATACCATCCTTTGATTTACAAAATTTTTTGCACTTTCAAAAATTTCAAAAAAATTCCAACTCGTTGAATTATTTTAGAAAATAATCGAAAGCATTTCAAAATAAATTTGAAAAAATATTTTTTATAATCTCAAAAAAAATAAGTAGAATTTTAAAGAAATATGAATTAAATAAAATTTGGTATTCCTATTTACTTACAACAGAATCTAATGAATTGATCATCAAAATGGATAACAGTTCATCAGTATTTTATAATTTTAAGAAAATTTAGTCATGTGATTTTCCATGTCATATTGTAAACAACGTACTGTGGTGGGAGGGTGGAAGATAAATCAAAAAACCATTTTAACATCCTGCAAGACTAATAAAACCATTTTTAGGGCATATCAAATTCCAATTGTTTTTACCATGCCACCTCTTCCTTCACATCTCTTCCCTCCATTGAAAATGAACATCTCGATATCGATCAATAATGTAATCAGATGAGGATAACCTTAATTTAAAAATTAGTAATGTACCTACAAAATTTATGGGAGGGAGTGGAAGAAGGCAAAAATTCAAGAAATTGATCGTTTTTAATCTATTCCCAGAACGTTTTTGTGTGTATACTAAATTTCGCACAAATGGCTAGAATTTTTTAAAAATTTGTTTAAATTTTGAGAAAATATTTAAAACATCTTAAGAATTGATGAAAATATTGAAGCTTTATTAAAATTTAGTAATGATTCCGCTATTAACCGTGTTTTCCTTCCTGTAAAATCTAGAAAATTGATGCTGGAACTTCGAGAAATCCATCTAGCTTGATTTTCTATGTAATATTATTGTTAATGAAAACTAAGCTATTATAGATAGTCAATCTACAGTGGATATGGTGGAGGGAAGATGAACGATATCCGCTATACGAGGAAATCATTTGCTCAATATCGACCGAAATAGGTTAAATTTTGGGGATTTTTTTTATTTTTATATTTTTTCCCAAAATTAAAAATCATTTGCCTTAGCTCGATACTGATCGAAATCAGTTACATTTGAGCAGCAAGCTTAGATTACCCAGGGATGTGATATTTTGAAAAGAGAATGGCCTCGGAATCAAAATTCAGCTGTGTCCAAATTGGGGGAGGGGGGATCCTGAGGAGTTCAAATCGTAAAATTGTTTTTCTTCAAGCCAATGGGCAGACAATTCGAAGTTGCATAACATATCCAAAAATTAGCTTCCTAGGTGAATTAGGAGGGGAGATATGAGAGTATTTCCATCCTTAGATATTGAGAAACGGCTGATCCTCCTCTATCTCATCTTCAAACGGAGCTACGAAATTGAAATTAAGTATGTAAATATAGTAGGAAGGGGCCATATATGTGCCTTTTTCGTGTTTCGACTTTTCAGACCCACTGCGCCCCCTTTTAGCACCAAAAATGTGGTTTTTTGGACGGGTTTCCCTATATTTTGAGTTTGTTCCTCGCATAATTCCTAATTCCTCCCTCCCCCATCCCCATCAAGTCAAGAACTTCAAAATTGATATATAAATTTGGTATAGGTTCTAGATGTGTCTTTTGGTGGTGTCGACCTTTTAGCTCCATTACATCCCATCTCCCCCCCGCTCTATCTGCCTTGCCTCTGATTAGGATTTTTTCAATTTACAATAATTATAATCAAGCAGAAGCGATACTAACGTTGTAAAAGATCAAAAAATGTATTGCTGCTTTTTAGAATAATTTTCTGTGCCATATTGTCAATGCGAAACCAGGATATTACAGTCTATCGACTAACGGTGGTTGAGGAAGAGGGGGATGATACCAAGAAAATCCGTTTAGGGATCTTGGAAGGCCATCGAGACAATTTTTGGCCATGTCAGATATTTACTTTTATTGTTAATTTTTTTCTCCGAGCATATAAAATCATTTCCTCTGCTCGAAGCTGAACAAATTCGCTCCAATTCGATCAATCGGATCAGTTTGGCGGTGGATTAGATATACATATGAGTGAGGATGACCTTGGGTCAATTTTCAATTTTGGCCCAATTTAGTGGAGGGGTTGCTGAGGGGTCAAAAGCACAAAAATCGTTCCTTGCTGAATTAATTGATAGAGAACTCGAAGTTGTGTAACATATCCAAAAATCAACTTCCTAGGTCTATTAAAAGGGGAGATATGAGATTTTTTCCCCTTTTCGACCTTCGAAAAGGGCTGTTCCTCTCATATCTCCCTATCAAAGTGAACTAAGAGGTTGAAATTTGGTATGCGCATTCAGCAGCGGCTCTAGATATGCCTTGTAGGGATTCCGACTTTGCAGCTCCATTACACCCCCTCTCCCTCATAACCCCAAAAATGTGGTTTTTTGGTCAGGTTTTCGCTTTTTTTTTTAAGATTTTTGAGTTCATTCCTCGCATAACACTACTCCAAATAGAGCTGAGAAGCTGAAATTCGGTATGTACATTTAGTACGGACCCTAGATGTACGTTTTTGGGGCCCCGACTTTTCAGTCCCATTTCACGGCCTTACAGCCCCGATTATGTGGGTTTTTGGTTGTTTTTTTTTTCTAATTACTAATGTTAGTTCCTCGCATAACTCCCCTCCAAATTGGGATAGAAAGTTAAAATTAGGAATGTACAGTCAGTAAGGACTCTAGATGTGCCTTTTGGGGGTTTTGACTTTTTAGCCCTGTGTGATCCCTTCCTAGCCTCAATGTGATCACGATTGTAATATGTCACGAAAATCAGACTGAAATAGCATCGCCAGACGAAGCTTTTTTGTTTTTTTAAACGATGGAACGAAGCGTATGAAATTCAGAATATCACATCTTTACTGTCTTAAAAGTGCATAATTATTCTGTACCACTTCAAAAACGAACGCAAAAAAATAAGAATTTTTTTAGCTATGTAAATTTTTATTCACAGCAAAATAAAGAACGAAGGATTTAGGATTAAATCAAAGATTCGAAACTTTTACCAACGTAATTTAGACAGCGTGTGACAATTTTTCTCATTTTCTCTTTCCAAATTTTCTCAGCAGACAAAATTTAAACAGCCCAATGAACGTACAATTTTCGTTTGCATGTTTTCAACATTGTTAACATTGAAAAAATACCGTTAGATTTTGAAAAACCGTGAAGAATTTTAGCCTGATTGTTGTACGTACGTACATTTTATAATAAAAAAAAATACACGCTCGTAATAATAGACAGGTACTTATGAGATGAAAAAATACCTCGCGAGACTCGACAGCACGACCGGTCGTCGACTGTAAAAAAAAAAAAAAAGGTAAATGTTGATATATATGCTACACCCTCGATGGAAATAATTCTAATTAAAAATTGAAAAATTTTGACAAGCGGGTCGTTACAGTGCAAGTGGTCGAAAAAATGAGCTAATTTGCACCCAACAATGTCTCTAAGGTGTCGCTAGGTTCATTGGTAAAAGACAAAGCCACACGTCTAGCATGTGGCCTTTTTTCTATTTTTATTTTAATCAAATAAAAATCTCAATGTGGTTACTTTTTAATTAGTTACGAGATCCATATACGACGGGGGTAGTTTAATTAATGCAAAGCACACGAGCACGAGCACGAGCAGGTAGCTAGGTACACCTAAAGCTTGCTAAACGCAACTGTACAGTATAAAATAGACGAAAATTCGAACGATGCGAATACGATGGCGGAAAAAACACCACGTAAGCCAACTTTGCCAACTGAAATGACCATGAAAAGAAATATTTCAGCGAATAGAAGAAGTAAGTAGGTAGGAGGTTAGGTACGCGTAGTAGTAGGTAGTGAGTAGGGGTGCGAAAGATGAAGAGGATGGTTAAATAGAAGAAATTCCTCAGAGAACTGTAACTTTAGCTGGTTCTAAACCGTAAGTAAGTATTATATACAGATTCGAATGAGGGTAGAAATTACCCAGAGACGTTGGCAAAGAAGTATACGAGACGCGCGTTCGCCCTTTACACATAATTTCATGTAAATAGTATCCAGAATAATAAATTAACTTGTTTTATACGATCGAGTTGCACGATAAATGTTACGTTACGCAGTTTACTCTACATCGAATTGCAATTGACGGGTTTAAAATCATTACCACCTTTTGCCAGGCTTTTATCGTCGCATAAGGCTATATTATGTATTTATATGTACTCGTCGTGTATCGAGTATGTATTAGTCTATGCATTATCGACGATGAGATAGGTACCTACTTATACGTCGGTATTGAGGTGAAGAGAGTGGATGCTGTTTTCGTGCAGTGCAGCGGGCGCTGTACTCATTTTCATATAAATAGAATACCATCATCATCGCATCGTTGGCTGTAAAGCGCCGCCGTTGCGCTGTCCTCGTTCGATATAGTCAAAGGTAATGAAGAGCTTGTTTGTGTATCTTTCAACAAGCAGCGAAAAATACCACCCGAAAAGAGAAGCCGATCAACGATGTACTCAGAGTACCTACCTTACTACGTCTATGTTAGCTATATCGACGATACATTGATGGATGGGTTGCTTAATCAATGACGTTAAATAAGGCTACATAGATTAACAGAGCCACCTTTCGAAGATGGATTACTCGCTTACACCCTTTAGAAAAAAAAAAAAAAAAAAAAAAAAAAACCATACACTGCACCAACCCCATACTACCCCCCATACTACTTATAAATGTATATTAGAATATTTAAAAAAAAAAAAAAAAAAAAGTTCAAAGGCACACGTTTGTAACAGCGTATAAAATGCGTCCAAATAATTTAGCTACGTAAATTACTTTGATTGATACAGCTATAATGAGTATGCATTTTTAATGTTTTTTTTCCTCCCTCCTTTCTTTACTCTGTTTGTACAGAATGTGCGATAGATCAACATGGAATGAACTATTGGGAACAACAATTTAGCAAACCGTATTTCGACTCTGGAAATGAACGCGAACTCACCGCTACCGCGGGTCAGACAGCTCTATTGCCATGCAAAGTGCGTAATCTCGGGGATAGGGCGGTAAGTCGTTTATATTTCATATAATTCGCCTAGAATGCTGTATTTTATGGTTAACTTTGGCAAAACTTTAAACCCTTTTCGAACTACTTTTGAATAAAATATCGAGTCTGCAGTTTTGTTTTATGCGAAGGCGTGTGTATGTTTATATACGAATACGTAGAATTTGAAAATAGCAATTGATTCGAATTTGATTGCCGGAGTATTTCTCTGGCATGCGTTTTAATATGTATTATAGCGATAACGTTAACAATAATAATATACATAATGAGCTGTTTAACGAGTGAGAACCTTTAAGGATGATTTTTTTGAGATCCGTCCAAGGGAATTATTTTATTATTTTTTGGCTATGGAATTTTACGTAATGTTGAAATATTACCTTAAAATTGACTGGTGGTATTTGGAAGTGAGTTAGGCTACTGAAGGAAATTAAAATCCCCCCAGCATGGAAACAATCAAACATTATTCTACTTTATAAAAAGGGAGATCGTCACAATATTGAAAACTATAGACCAATTAGCCTAAGTGCTACCCTCTCAAAAATCTTTTCCATTTTAATTGTCAATAGAATATCTAAAACTTTAAGTGGGGGGCAGTAAGCTAGAGAGCAGGCGGGTTTTAGGGGATGTTTCTCAACAACAGATGACTTATTTACAGTGAACCAGCTAATTGAGAAAGCATACGAATATCAAGTCCCCCTCCACCTTGCCTTTGTTGACTATTCAAAAGCCTTCGACTCTCTGGGTAGCTCAGAAATTTGGATTAACCTCATTGAAGAAATGTATGCAAATTCGGAAGCCAGAATAATAACTGATAAAGAAGGAGAGCTATTCCAAATTAAAAAAGGGGTAAAACTAGGGGATCCACTTTCACCAATTCTTTTCATATGTGCTTTGGAAGGAATTTTTAGAAAATTAAGGTGGAAGGGAAAAGGGATAACCTAATCTAACGGAGAATATCTGAATAATTTAAGATTCGCAGATGACATTATAATAATAGCAAAAAATTTGGGGGAACTGAACGAAATGTTAC
>FIZR01001708.1:0-10082 GCA_900060175.1 Ferrisia virgata
CGCTGAATCATCGATTCCAGCGTAAATCTTTATCAACCTAACTTAATACATAACACAGAAACTTCCGAATCAGAATAAATAATACCTATTCAAAATCATACGAAATCGAAAATGGAGTACCACAAGGATCAGTCTTTAGCACAGTACTATTCATTTTGTTAATAGATATCATTCATAAAGTAGTTCACCGACCAGTTTCCTTAAGAATTTTTGCAGATAACATAAATATTTCTATTCGTTCCCCAAAACCTTGAAATTTCAAAACGTCTCATTCGAGAAACCGTAAATGAAATTCAAAAATGGGCCCATTTAAACGGACTCTCTTTCTCTGAATCAAAAACTCACTGCATCCTGTTTTCACGAAAAAATAAAATCCAACATCCTACCTTGACTTTAAATAAACGTACCCTCCAATTCAAATTCTGCTCAAAATTTTTAGGTTTAAAAAAAAAAACAAACAAAAACCCTGCTGCCAGGTCACCTGCGACCTTGCTTCTTCTATTTTACTTCTGCGCGTCTTTCTGATCAAATTAGAATTACCACTTCGAGTCCATTTACTCTATTCGACCAATTATTACGATTTACGATACGCTTAGGACAAAAAAAAAAAAAAAAAAAAAAAAAAGTATCAATCTCGTCTAAAGCTTCTAAATCCAATTGTAATTCTGCGACAGTTCAAGTTCATCGAAACACATCTCAGCGAGCCATTTATCGCGACGCGCTCACGTATGTATCATTTTTAAAGCCTCCTTATCGAAATAACCTTCACGTACATTCAATTAAAATCACAACTTTAACAAATTACCAAACGAAACAGAGAAAAAGGTACGTATAAATAAATAGAGAGAGAGAGAGAGAGAGAGAAAGGGCGAAAAAAGGCGAAGAAAACAAAAAACAAAAAAAAGAAAGAGAGAGAGAGAGAGAAATCCAAAGATAAAACAAACTCTGTATGTAGGATTTATCACCAAGAGTTGATGTTGACAGGATGCGAGAAAAAATGTAACAAAACGAAAAATGAGTTTCTACGTGCCACCGGAGTCCGATTAATTTGTTTTCATAGAGAAAGCGCCGAACAAGCCCGGTTCTCGCACACCTCGTCTTATTACACGAGATGAAGAAAAACGACCTATTTCCGATGACTTGAATTTGTCAACAGTCCGCAGACTTACGGTATTTTTCTTCACTTTGCTGCTTTAGCGAATGAAAAAATAAAAAAGGCTGACTTACCTACTGGTATATACTTTTCTTTTTTGCCCCTGTCTTTCTTTCTTTCTTTCTTTGCTTCGACATTTGTAGAGTCATTAATTAAATATGCGAACTTTTCGACAAATTATCGATAATTTGAATCTTTTAAAAAACAAAAACTTATCATCATCTATCAATAACACTTGAACATGGTGCGCGTTCTTCAGAAAGTTATTATGTTCCAGTGTTTACGAGCACAGAGTGAGGAAGCGGGGGGAGTGGGGGGGGGTAAAGTTGTTGGAAAACTTTTAATATTTTTAACCCTTGACATTAAGCCCGGTACAGTGTAAAGTTTGCGATCACTTCAACATCATCGCCGAGTCGTAGTTTAATTTGATCGTTTTTATATAAGAACAAAAATGTCACAATCTTCCAGCGCTGGAGGCGATGATTCCGGTGGGGGGGGAGGGGGGTTTGTTACACGACAGGATACGAGGTCTGTTTGGCGGATCGAATTAAGTATCAAAACTGAGAATGCTGGATACTGTTTTCACAGTACATAGCCAACACCTTCGTCGTGATAAAAATTTAATAGGTACCTTCTCGTAGTTGGTGTTGGCGAAAGACTGGCTGTTAATTACTTTTTTCTTGTCGCTAACGAGAAACACGATCAAAGCTAAAAAACTTCATCATTTATTCTTGCGTGAAAAAAAAAAAAAAAAAAGAAGTAAAAAAATAAAGAAATCCGATGAATCTGTTTAATTTTTACGTTAAAAGCGAAACACGCGACGCGACGCAGCATTTTAAAAGGACCAAGAAACATATTAAGTACCTGCTACGTTGTTGGGGTCTCGACCACAAGATACCTTTTTATACTTACTTTTATTTTATATAGCATAGGTATGCAATATAATACACGTAATTCAAGCTCACTCGTATGACGAGGACGATATGTGTCCTCTTATATGGTACTTTGGTTGGTGGCGGATCCGCGTATATGGTATAAACTTTCAAACTATAGAAACAGATTTTATTTTCACCCTAAAAGCTTTTAAAGTTGCCACTTTTGGTCATTCGTGTGCAACTTTTATCAACTTGCGGTTTAATTTCAACGCTATCGTCGGCGGTAACTATTGAACTCGATTTAAGCCTGGTCGCTACCGACGCCTTTGTAAATACCGCATCAATAATTTTCCATGACTATGAAAACGAATTATTTCTTCTTCGGTCTGCTTCTTTCCAATAATACACGTTTGTTTTACTTTCTCCATCGTTCGTGTATATATATCTGGTCTAGGTCTCTCTACACGTACCGTACGGACACAGACGTAACGGTACGTACGTCTATATATATGCGGTATGTTCGTTTTAAATCATTCTCACACACACACACACACACGCGCGCGTACCTTCTCTTTGGCTCGTGTTTTTCCAATATTTAGCCATTTCATTTTTAGTAGACGTCATTTATAAGGATTTTAAACTGCTGTGTACGTTCTTCGTAGTGGTAGGTATGGATGAAAAATTTTCTTTAGTTTTCTATTCTCTGCTTTTTGAATCTGTACACGTTTTTGTCAGACATTCGTAACGCGGTAGTGTTGGAAAGAATTTTTATAGACGTTGCCTCGCTATATACACCTTTCAGACAGCTAAATCAAAATGTCAATGAAATTACTGCCAATTTTAAGATAAAACTTTTTTTTTGTTTTGAGAGAATTTGATTTTTTTAAATTCGATAAATTTTCCCATGTAACGGTATAGCTAGTATACTCGCAAAATGCACAAAAATAAAGCGGTCCGGTCGATCGCAGTGTTGCAGGAGCGTGCTCGGCAATTTGGCGACACTCTATTCTTAATCACCCCCGCTCACTCACACTTCCCTATTTTTTATTTACCACCGAAAATATGAAAACCAGGCTATTACAGTCTGCCAACCAACGGGGAATGAGGGCGGAGGGGGAAACATCCAAAATCAGTATTGAGGTCTTTGAAGACCATTTAAGACAATTTTTAGCCATGTTAGATTTTTATTTATTAATTTTTTTTTCCCCCAACGTTAAAATCATTTACACCGCTCGATACCGACCAAACTGGCTCCAATTCGGTCAATCGGCTTAGCTCGGTGACGGATTAAATATATACGAGTGGATATAAATTTGGGTCAAAATTCAGTTATGCCCCATTTTGGGGAAGGCGGTGCTGAGGGGTCAAAAACACAAAAATTTCCCCTTTCTAAGCTAACTGATAGAGAATCAAATGTTGTATAGCATATCCAAAAATCAGCATCCTAAGTCAATTAAGAGGGGAGATATGGGGGCTTTTCCCCTTTTTTGACCTTGAAAAAAGGCTGTTACTCCTCTATCTCCCCACCAAATTGAGCTAGGAAGTTGATATTTGGTATATGCATTTAGTAGAGGCTCTAAATGTGTCTTTTTGGAATCTCGACTCTTCAGACCCATTTCACCCCCTTACAGTCCTAAATATGGAGGTTTTTAGCCGTTTTTTTCTCATCTTTTGAGTTTGTTCCTCGCATAACCCCCCTCCCCCCCTCCCTCCTCAATTGAGCTGAGAAGTTTAAATTAGATGTGTACATTTAGTAGGAGCCCTAGATGTGCCTTTTGGGGATCTCCACTTTTCAACCTCACTTTACCCCTTTACAGTCCTAAATATGGGGGTTTTTGGTAGTTTTTTCTCAATTTTTTTTTAGGTTTGTTCCTGGTATAACTCTCCTCCAAATTAGGTCAGAGGAACTTGAAATGAGGCATGTATATTTCGTAGAGACCTTACATGTTCCTTTTGAGGGTTTAGACTTTTTGGCTCCTTTGAACCGTTCCTACCAGCAATGCTTTTTTTCAATTTTCACGGTTGTATTATTATTTAAAATTTTTAGCGTAGGTCTTTAAAGATTTATAATTCGTGTTTGTACTTTTTTCGAAAAAAGAACAGAAATATTCGTCAAATAATCAGAGCACACAAAATCGCACCGAGATATAGAAATTTTAATGGTTTATTTGAATTCAGCGCCAGGAATGCACTACAATCGTATAATTTTCATTCGAATACGTCCGCTAAATGTCTATTTTTAGCCTGATTTTCTATGCCATGTTGTCAGTGAAAACCAGATTATACAGTTTGTCGATTAATGGTGGGGGAAGTGGGGAGGTGAAATACCAACAAAATCCATTTTGGGGTCCTAGAAGATCATTAAGATAATTTTTGGCCGTGTCAGATATTCATTTCTATTTTTTTTTTACCCAGAGATTAAAGTAATTTACTCTGCTGACTATTGAATAAAATCACTTCAATTCGATCAATCCGCTTTGTTTGGCGACGGATTAGATATATATATATATGGGTGGGGATGACTTTGAGTCGAAATTTAGCTTGCTCTATTTTTGAAGAGGGGGTGTTGAGGGGCTAAATATACAAAAATCGTTCCTTTTTGAGCCAATCGATAGAAAATCCAAAGTTGCATAACATAACCAAAATCATCCTCCTAGGTCAGTTAGGAGGGGAGATATGAAGGCTTGACCATGAAAAAAGACTGTTTCTCCCCTATCTCCCTTAAGGGCTCTGGACGTGCCTTTTGGGGTTCCCTACTTTTCAGCTCCATTGTAACTCCTCGCAGCATCTGAAATGTGGTTTTTTGGTCAGTTTTGCTCTTTTTTCTCGTTTTTTTGAGTTTGTTCCTCGCATAACTCTCCTCCAAATTGAGCTAGGAAGCTGAAATTTGGTATGTAAATTCAGTAAGGACTCCAAATATGCCTTTTGAGTGTCTCGACTTTTCAAGCCCGTCTCACCCCCTGCCCCTCCCCCACTACCCCTAATATGTGGTTTTTAGGTCGATTTTTCTAATTTTTAAAGTTTGTATCTCGCATAACTCCACTGTTATTTGTCAACATTTTGGTAATCCACTTTTCCCTCCCATAACTCCCCCCCATGGATCTTAGAGGCTGAAATTTTGGCTATGGGGTAACTTTTGAATGCTCTACACAGCTATAAAAATGTTTTTTCATTTGGCGTGTAACACTTGGGGTGCTTTCCTTGTCAGCTCGATACCGACCTAAATCTATAAAATTTTGCGAAACATGCTTCGATTGGCAAGCTATTTGATATTCTGGAGTAGGGATGACCTTGGGGTCAAAAATTCAGTAGTGCCCAAGTATGGAGAATGGAGTGTGTTGAGGGGCTAAAATCACGAAAAATGTTCATTTTTTAGCCAATCGATAAGCAATTCAAAGTTGTGTGCGGCGTAATTAGGATGGGAAATATGAAGGGGTTTCCCGCCCCCCTTTTTGACCTCGAATAAGGACTATTTTTTCCTATATTTTACGAAAATCAATCAGTTCTTTAGGATTTTCTAACCTAAGGTAAACATTGATTTCCAGTCACCGTGAAAGACTAAAAACTGAACAGTGTACATTGGAAGGTGCCTGTGGTCTCTTTTCTCTTCCTCGACATCCCAACACAGCTTCATAAGACACTTTAAAGAATTATACAAATTATAACAACTGTACTGTTACATCTGCCAACTTCTATTCACCATCTTTAATACTTTAACGTTTATTTAAAACCCACTCAGACAACAATATCATCTCGATGCTTAATACTTGGCAAATCAAAACTTAGGAAGAATTATGCACGCGTCAATCGGCTGGCTTTAGTTCGCCCAACCATTCACGAAATCGTATCCGTCTGTGTGTGTGGCGCAAATAATAAAAATTTTATAATACGCGGAGTAAAAAAGAAGAGCGGGTATAAGAAAGGGGGAAAAAAAGGGATCACGATAGAAGCGAAGAAAAGTCGAACAAATGAACTGGAAGGCGACTGTGATTAAAATAAAAACGATTCAACGAGTAGGACATCGTATGAAGGTCGTTGCGATGTAAATTTCTGCCAGCAAAAACAGCTCGGCGAAGTAATTTAAATACAGGGTACAGCTTGATGAAAACATCTGGGAATTTTTTCCTCTCTTATTACACTTATTAAAAAAACAAACGTAACTTGATATAGTAAGTAAGTATAGTATTATACAATTTGCTCGGAGTTATGAAAAAAGGCGAAGAGAGAGAGAGAGAGAGAGAGAGAAAAAAAAAGAAGAAAAAAATATTTCCAATAGAGCTCGATGTTCATCAAGCATCGTCGAAAAAAGGAAGGATTTATGCGCCCGAGATGACGACCAAATGCAGAGATGTGTAAGCGAGAATTAATTTTTTCTTCCATTCTGATAGCTTCGGATATAACTATGTAGAATATAATGTTTGGAAAAAGCGTGGTTATTTTCGTCGATGTAATCTTATTTACTTTTTCCATCATTTTCGGTTTACTTGCTTACCTATCGTACTGGTTGGTTGCAAAGAATCGGAAAAGATTTACTTTTCGTATCAAATGTTATATGTACGAGTACGGTAATGCCAAAGGCGGTAAATTATATTTGGGAATTGAGAAACTGGAACATGGTACCTACCTACGTTTACTGTAGCTGGGTATGTTCTGAATCAACACCGAGTTTCATCGTAGGTATGCGATGCAAGGTTACGTATTCGCTCGTTCGTGCATGCTGTAAAGGTATAGAGGGAGGGGGGGGAGAAAAAACCTCACAAAAATACGGTATATGTGAATAAATATTTATTTTGAAAATGAAAATCAGTGATGTGCTAATTAAACAAATTTCTTCTCATCGTATAAAATTTTCAACGTGGTTAAGTATTTTATCGATGAATAAAATGCTAGTTATTTACTTACCTTTCGATGAAAACCAGACAACATTTTCAGCTCGTGTTAATTATAAGAGAACATCTTTTAGATAATATAATAGGTTTAGATAGAGTAGCTGGGATTTCAGTTACTGATTTATTTTTGCCATCGAAGTTGAAAACATCTTGGCGCACCGTTGTCTTGTTGTGTTTTGCTAAGCTATTGTTGATAGTATAATTTCGTTGGTGGGTACAGAAAAACGTCTCCGCAATTATGTATTCAGCGGATAATCCGCGTTGTCTTGAAAATTTAAACTGAACGCTTGATATTCTTAGAAGTACCTAGACTACTCTTCCAAATCTAGCAAATCGAAAACTCGACGTTTACATTCGAATGATCGGTTTACACACTACACAGCCTCCGATGAAATTTTTCGTACTAAAGTACATTCGATATCATCGTACAATATTATACCTACGTATGTAGGTGTCTCTATATGTCTACCACAGATGGCTCGGAATACAATAATAATATACTTACACGAGCTGCTAAAAGTCATTACCTACCATTTTACCTATCACTGATGGTGTACGTAGACGTGCACGTACGTACAACGCAACAGTATTTTCCGCTTGTGCAGATTTTATTTCGCTTTTCTCATTATACGCAAGTATGCATGCCAACCCTTTTTGAATTAAAATTTCTGCAAATAGACGATACAGAAAGCTCACTTGGGCCAAATTAATGACTGTAAACCGCAAGAATTCTTGAATTTTCTACTTCTTATTAAACGTAACTACTGCAATTAATTACCAGTCCAACGACGACGACGTTAAACCACCCAATGTAAATACGATCAAATGCAAAATAGTCTTTTTCTTCGGCGTTGATGCCACCAGCATACGCATACGTATGCATATCAGTATGCTGCATGAAAATGTACGGTAAGATTTTATTCCTAAGATTCCTCTGTTTGACTTAGGTGTAAGAGTCAATTTTCTTCTACGGGGGGGGAGGGGGGCGGGGGGCGGAAGAGAGATGAACCGTTAGCTTTGTATAGTTTTTGTAAAATTTCAAACTTTTCTCGTCAACGGGGTGGAAATGGGGGATGGAGGTCATATGACGAGAATGATTAGACTTTGAATGAATCCATATCAGCGCGATTTTATGGAAAACTAAAAACCTATTCGATTTGAAGTTACAATCTATGAATGTGAAAAAAATCACCCTCTGGAGATCTTTTCATATTTTTCACAATCAATCTGTTTTTAAAATGAAATCACTTAGGTGCTCAACAGGGTGGTTTGATTTTTGAAAATTTATAAAAATTGGCAACTTGGTGAAAATTTTATCTCTCAAATGTTAAAATTACTTTTCTTAACGCAAAACACAAAACTAAAAAAAAATAACAAAAAAATTTAGTCAAGGAAAATTGTACATCGTGGATATGTAATGCGGAAAACAATTGATAAGTTTACAATTTTATTTTTTTTTGATGATTTTCATATTCTCCATAACGAATTTTTGAATATTTTTTAAAATCAAATTTCAGAACCTTCAATTACCCTTGTATAATACAATCATGATAGAAAAATCAAAAACTTTAGCTCAAAAACATCACACATTTTTTAATATTTAAATTGACTTTCATGTCAATATTTCAACATTAAGTACTAAAGTAATCAATTTTTTCCATCCGTCAAGACATACTCATTTTTTATTACGTTTTAATATTCTAACATAAAATGCAAAAATTTTTAATAATCGTCTTTCATGCTGAGTTTTTGATCAAAAACTTCAAATCAAAATTCAAATATTCAACTCAGACATTTCTACATATAGTACAAAAATCAGCCGTATTCATCTTTCATTGAGAGTTTTATAAAACTTTCCCACCCTTAAGACATCTCCATGTTAACATTTTAACATAAAGTTGAAAAATCAAAAAAACTGTAGCACTTGAAACGTAACGCTTTCTCAGAATGACCCCCCAGACCCAAGACATATCCATGTCAACTCAGATATTTTAACATGAAGTCCAAAAATCAGCTGTGCTTATCTTTCATTGTAAGTTTTATTAAACTTTCCCACCTTTAAGATATATCTATGTTGACATTTTAACATAAAGTGCAAAGTCACTCATAATAATCTTTCATTTTTTTTTAATGTATCTATTTTTTTCTATTTTTTAATTTTTATATTCTTTTATTATTCTATTTTTTTTCTTGTTTATTCAACTTGGACATTTTAACATAAAGTGCGAAGATATAATTAGTGTCGATATTTCAACATAAAGTAAGAAATCATTGTTACTTAATCGTCTTTTATCGTGAATTTCAACATTTTAACATAAGTAAAGTGCAAAAATCTGTCACAATCATCTTTCATGCCGAGTTTTTAATCAAAAACTTCAAATCTAAAATCAAATTTTCAATTCAGACATTTTAACATAAAGTCCAAAAATCAGAAACGTAACGCAAAAACTTATCGTTTTCTCAGAATAACCCCCAGCCTTGTGACATACCCATGTCAAAATTGTAAAAAAATTTCAAAAAATTGTATTAAAAATTATCTATTGGGAATCTAGGGCCATCGGATTATCTCTTAGATCTCCTGGCAATTTCCTGTATACTAGTCGCGATCTCTTGAAGATATGCATAAATCTCTAGATTTCCTTGAGATATACTCCAATATTTAGATATCTTAGGAATATAATTTTATCTCTAGATTTGTTAGAGATATTAGAATATCTTTAGGATATCAAGTATTTCTAAAAGATCCATAGATTCTCCAGAAAATTTATAGAATCATTTAAATATATATATATATATATATATAGATTTAGTTTTGGTCATAGTGGTGCCCGTTTTAAGTATAACTAGTCACTGTGGTGCCCGTATATAACGTTGTGGTGCCCAAATCGGGCGCCACAACGTTTTTGCGTTTAAATGGTCGGAAATTGATCCCCCCACTCTGAAACGTCAAAATACGAATTTTCGCTCGGGCACCACATGGTCGCCTTTTATATATCTATAGTCAAAATAGTTCACAGTGTTTTTATCCAGGGTGCGCTTCAATTAATATAAAAATTATAAAATACTAACCAACTGGTGCCCATGTGATTTTTGTAAGTTTCTACCTTGTGGTGCCCTATATTTGACAACATTGCCTAGATAACAATTTGCGAATTCATTCGATTT
>FIZR01001715.1:0-45562 GCA_900060175.1 Ferrisia virgata
ATTAGTAGTACCAGCGATGATTCATAAGTGAGTTATCATTAAAACTATGTAGCTCAGGGAAGAACACAGGTTTTTTAGCATAATCGGAAATACATCATTTCATTACATTGAAATACAGTAATCCACGTAATGTGAACACAACTGTTTGAGGCAATATTGATAACATTATGCGGAGAAAAAAATGTGTAAAAAATATTCACTTTATTTCATGTAGGCATAGTATAGTTACTTCATGGAAAGTAACATTGTACAGAACTTATTTCAAGTTATAAACGAGTACTTTTAACGATTTTCGTCGTATTTTAGATCAATTTTAACATGGCTTTGAACATTTCTTCACAATTTTTAATCTATTTTGTGCATTTTAAATCCAGTTTTGTCAAATGTTTACTAAATTTTCGATGATTTTCAACGATTTTTGCTCAAATTTCATGTTCAGTCATTTTTTAACTTCATTTCGTGATTTTTAATCAATTTTCTGCATTTTTTACTTTTACATGCCACATTTCTGTCAATCTTTTACCCACGCAATTTTTGATGAAAACTGCTCGAATTGTGGCGCATTGATCAGTTTAAACAACATAGTTTATGTGTAGATAAGACAAGAAATTGGGACAGGTGCAGTTTGATAACATTACTCGAATGATAACATTCAGAGGCTTTATAATAAGCGGATTCTACAGTATTAAGAGCAAGCTGATGACAAATCCTTTGAATGACAGTGAAAATTTAAATTTTAAAAATCGCAGCACATAAGTGTTTAAATGTGCCAGCACATTTTAGCGTTACCACACTCCAATCACTCACAGCGATTAAATTAAAATTCTAGGACTCCTACGCCTGCTAAATCAGCATACCAAATTTCAACTTTTTAAAAAAGTTATGAAAAAAACATTTCTTCAAATTTAATTCGTCATATTTCACGAAGCACATCACCCATGCTGCTAGTTTTTTTTCCACTGGAAATGCCACACTGTATTTGCCACATTTTGGTGTCAACTAGACGTATCTATACCATTTTTAGTTCTTGAATCGGAATTTTTTTGAAAATAAAAAATTAAAATGCTTATAGCACAGTCCCTGCCATGTTTTCGGTAGGCAATCCATGCTACATGAGTCTAACTTGTGTTACTCTACTTGTTGTATGAAGGAGATCTTACATGGACAAAGCGCACTAGTATGCTATTGTAAAATCAGTGGCATTACCTAGTGTGGTTTTAACAGTAGTATTTTGCTACTACTACAGAAGAGCATGAGCTGTAATAGTGTAAATCACTAGGTCATCTGTGTTGCTAGCAATGTTATGTTCCTACTCAATAATCACCCCATCTAGTGGTAGTAGTGTATTACTACTGGAAAAACTGCACTAGGAAACAATACTGATTACTAACACTGAGTATTCTGTATATTTTTACCACTTGTAAAGTATATATACCACTGGAACATACAGCTATCTTCCATGTCTAATACTGTGGTTCATATCTTGGATTTTGAATCGGTGATATGAAGTAAAACTTCATGTATATTTTTCTGACACACTTCTCCTAAGAGTATTAAAATGATCTCATGTGAAACATTGAATAGTAAAATATTACTGTACATAGTAAATGAGCACTACGCAACCATTTGTGATAAATATCTACTAAAACAGTAAAGCAAGTACTAAGGTACTACTAACGTGTGCTCAATAACTACTAGAATCCACGATTCTATAGTGAATAGCCATTGTTCCTAAAGAGATTTTTTTTACATGAGGTACTATCGAGATGGAACACCCTGCATAGAAATTTTGTCCATCTTAAATTTTTGAAGGAGCTTCTAAAGTTCGAACGAGCTCTGCTTCTTTAATTATCAAGATAGGCAAAACTCCCACATGAAAAGTTCTGCTAGAAATAATTTTTCTTACAAGTTTTACTAATTGTATTGAATTTTTGATTAAAATTTTAAAATTGATCATTTGATATTTTAGACACTTGTATTTCTCATCTGTGAAGAAAAAGAAAGGCTAGGTTACAAAAAATGAACTTTACTCTGAGATAACACGTCACATTTTTGACGTAATTTTTCAGGCCTATATGTCACCTATGGTAGGGTAACTGGTAGGTTTTCATTGACAATATGAAATATGACATAGAAAATCAGCCTAATGAAGCACTCTCAATGTTCTTATATAATTTATAACAAGTCACAATTATAATATTCATAACTAAAAATATAAAATAACACGATCAAGTAAAAAGCCAAAAATATATTCTCAATTACATTCGGCTTATTGGAATTGTTTTACACGATCAAATTATCGACACTTTGTACGCGATCACAGCTGTATCGAGACTGGGCAAAAAAACCTACTACAGTCGACAGTAGGAAAAACCATGTCCCGTTATGGCCACCTTGTCTCTTAATAAAACACACACACACACACACAAATATAAATTTACAGTTATACATATTTCCATATTCAAGATTTCTTCAAGTAGGATCAAAATCGTGAAATTGGGCAGGTAGTTTACCAGCAAGGTGAAAGCATGTCTGAAGGTCCGAAGGATAAGGATAATAGACTGAGGTCAGGAAACGAAATAGTGTAATTTTGGGAAAATTTTGTGAGCATATGTAAGACATGTGTGACAGTCGAATACGCGAAGACGACAATGTTTATAAAATTATTAGTAAACACGAAAACTCATACCACACCTAAAAATATTGTAAGTATAAATACTTCCAAAAAATTACGTCATTTAATTTGTCGACCAGTCAATCCCGAGACTTGTAATGGTACATGCTCTTTCAATTTCAGCTCATCTATTATAGTTAACTTCGTTAAGCTGAACAGCCATAATTGTATTACGTGTAAACCGTATCGAAGGGTCGAGTAATCAAAAAATAAATAATCAAACGAAGAAATTGTTTGAATTTATTTCGCGAGTCCGTGCAAGGGTTACATATGAAATTGAAAAAAAAATTCGAATGTAAAAAACTTCTGATATTAAAAAAAAAAAAAAATTAATACAGCGTTAATCTACGCGCAATTACATCTCAAGTAATATTTAATTATTTAATTATCTTAAACACTTCTGGAAAAAAAAACGAAAACATATCTCAGATGTATTTTTTTTTCGATATAAGTAAATTTTTCATTTGCGCCGATTGTAATCTCCTTAAGCTTTTTGGTAGGGTCTACGCATACGTGTTTTATTTTCCACACAGGAAAAAAATTCGACAATAAATCCCCCCTTCTTACCAAAAGATTCTATTACGTTGTTGTTTAGGGATGACATATTGTTCATTGCCCAGGGCATAAAAATTTTAATCTGGTGCTGATTCTGGTTAACCTTGAGCACTGATTTTAAGATATCGAATACAAGTACCTACGTATAACATGACAATATATGCAACATACTTGTACAAATGGATATTCGTACCTTGGTGCGTAGTTTTAGTATACCGAAGCTACTATAAAACGTGAAAAAAAATAATATCAATATTTTAAATTATCTTACACTTAAATAAAGTCGAAAGAAAATATACATACTGTTTGTCTGTTTTATTCAAAGTGTAAACAAATTTAAAAGTCTTAATAAATAAAAACGCAAACCGCATCTATAAAGTAATATGAAAAAAATTCTTGCTCATTTGTGCAAAATAATGGGTAAGTACTTGCATATTTCGCTTATCTTTCGTATACGAAACTCACGATACTTAATGACGTATGAAATTTGTAATAAAAGTAAAAAGTAGTTTAGAATCTGAAACACATGCACACTACTAAAGCAGTATTTAGTAGGTAGTAGGTACCTAAACTTACCTAAATCTAATACACGTTTTAGATTTCATAAATATCTATAACACAGAACACTTACACCATCCATCTTTGATATTTCATCTGTTAAATATAACGTTATAATTTAAACGTAGTAATTGAGCATGTGTACTAGATTGATGTTTATTATTTACAAAAAAAAGTGTGCAACTCAACTGTCAATTGGTTCACGGGGATTCCCTTGTAAATAATTTTTGGCAAAGATATTTTAAATTTTAGTGCTAACTTCAACGCGAATACGTGTCAGTAGTCTTTTAATTTTCAAGTAAAATAGTTATAAGCAGATATTCACTTTATTAGATTTGTCATCTTTATCGTTACAAGTTTGTGCACCGGTGTAGGTTGCTCATACTTACCTCCTGCAAAAAAAAAAAAAAAAATAGCACGTAAGTTAAAGAAATGTTAATAATTATAAACTGCATTCAATTTTTTTTTTTTTTTCGTTTCTATTTTAACGAGGCTTGTTTTATACATCACGAGTTGGTATGTGTAATGCACATGGTGAAAGATCATTCAAGAGGCAGGAATTCATTTCACAGAAAACGTTCGTTTAAAATTCTTAGGTACTCAAGTAACAGAAGCTTTTGTTACAGTAAAATTCTAATGACAACAATCGACATCAGACACCTACTGAATGGAAATATCTATAAAATTGCTGTACAGTTGTTTTGAGAATATTATTATGCGTGTATCATTATCTTTATTAATTTGTTGCGATGCGCTGTACATTTTCAATTAATTTTTTTTAGTACCAATAAATAAACTCGAAATACGTTGCGCTTGCGATACACTTACAATGCATATGGTACCTACAATGAGCCATAATATAATGTACATAATTAGTATTTTTAATAACTGGTGACCGGTTTCTTTCAATTCTAATTTCTCATCGATTGAAGTTAACGAAGTGAATAAAACTACGTAGCATGTCTCATCAGTCATCACTATGATTGATGAAAAATCATCGTGGGCTGCTAACAGAATGTTTCAAAAACCCATATAAAACGTGTTTTTTCTCAAAAAAAAATTTAATATCGGGCTAAATATATTTTACATACCGAACCAGTTTTTCTAAATTTTAAAGTTTTAAAACCGGTTCAACAGTTCACAAATAAGGTAGAAAGAATGTTCAAAAACCAGAAGATATGAAAATGTTTAAAAATTTACTTAATAAATAGTTTGTAGTCCACCAGCCAAAAAGTACGCTAGAAACCAATTTCATAAAAATTTTTTGGTAACCAAAAAATCGTGCTGAGAAAATGTAAGAACGGTTGAGGTTTAGCCAAAAAAGGCGTTTTCGAAATCCCCACCTTGTACGATATAGGAGTGGCCTCAAAAGTGCTGTTTTGAGACTTACTTCGGAACCACTCAAACTCAACAGAATTATGAAAAGACACTTTTACGGCTACCAGATATGTAATTTTTTTCATATTTTTACGAAATTTTAGTCTATTTTTACACTAAAAAGGCCCACAGTACTGTACCTATGGCTGGTAACTGTTTGCTTCTCTGTAATATTGTTTAGTGTTGTTGTTTTAAACCGAAATTTGCAAACCCGATCGAAAAAAACCGGCACAATCAAAAGTTATCTTGGGGCAAACACCATCGTTTTCAACCCCCCCCCCACCACGAAATTCAGCTCTGTGATTACCTTTCAGAAGTAGGAATGTGACCTACCAAAATGGTGTACAATCTTACGCTGAATCTAAAAATTTGATCATTTTTCGAATCTCATCCCTCAGAGTAGCTGAGTTCAGTAGTGGGCCACGAGTAGGAGCTCAAACCAGTTACAAGCTTTTTGATTAGACGGTAGACGGCGTGCTGTTTAATTATCTCTGTTGTCACTGGTGTCTTAAACAGAGTTCACCAGAGTCTGCTCTGAAAAGAGACTCTCCTCACATTCATGATTGAGCAAAAACCGAGGACAACATGAACCATCTTATTACATATTTCATATCCGTAAGAATTCCTCCTCATAATCTCGTTGAGTTTGAGTAGTTTCTAGGTTTCAAAATGGCACTTTTGAGACTCCATCTCCTTATTGTCCAAGCTGGGAACTTTGAAAACACCTTTTTTGGCTTGGTCCCAGCGGTACATACATTTTCCCAGTTCGATTTTTTGGTTACCAAATAATTTTTATGAAAACACACGTTTATGTGTATGGACCACAGACTACAAATTTATTGTTTGAAATTTTGGATGAAACAAAATAAATTACTGAATAGGTTTAAAAATGCAAAATTTTACATAACCCCCTTCAAATGGTACATCAGAAAATCAATTTTGGACACGGGTAGTTTTTTCATTTTTTTTTTTTTTTTTTTTTTCGACTCCTTCTATCTTTTTCAATTTTTTTTGTAGTTTTTTTTTTTTTTTTTTTTTTTTTTTTTCGGACTCCTTATATGTATGTCAATTTTTTTTCATCTTTGACTTCGGAGTTGGGAGCGTTCATTACGAGACATACGGTATGTAAGTATGTGGTACATATATACAGTTGAAATCACTTCGCCAACTTCAAGCCTAAAAAATTAAAAGTATCCGACTACCGTTACTTATTCTGGAGTGAAGATGATTGAGATCGAAAGAGAAATCTTCAGTTATTAAGATGATGAAATATGAAATGATTGCATTTTTGGTTTGATTTTTCAACGAATCTCGGTAAACGTTTCATTAATTGTTTAATTGCGCGAGTACACCGATTACCTGGGACGTGTTATAAGTGAAATGTTTATCTACTATGATATCTAAAATTTATCATGGGTGAGTACTTACCACTTCTTTAGTTATAATAATATTATGTGCTCATCTTTGATAGGAAGTAAGTCATTTTAATAAAAACCCCATAATTTTATGAAGATAGGTGGAAAACTGGCTACTAAATTAAACATGCTTCTAAATAAATAACGAAATTAATAAAGCAACTCGAACAACCTCTGATCATAAGTATTTAAAACTATTAGAAAGCTGAATGAAAAGGTTCAGTTTTACGTACCTCCTACCTATACCTATACTAAATCTATCCTAATTTGGTCACACAGAAGCATTATTATTTTTTCAATGTACATTTTAATTGAAATTTTGCGCATTAATTTCGAAGAATGAAATTGATTTAACTATTAGTGAATAAATTTTGTTTATCTAATTTTTATCGTGTGTTGAAATTCGTTTAATGCACAGAAAGTGAAACGTAATCAACTAACCAAGATGGGATTATCTTTCGCTTATTTCACAAACTAATAAAACATAACATTCCTAAAAGTCAAATGGATATGTAAGTACGGAAAGCAAATGCTGAGGTGACTGTTTAATGTCCATCAATATGAATAACAATTCGAAATTCTTCGCAAAATTTTTATGACACCAGAATTAACTTTTTCAGGCATATTCTTCAAAAGTGTTTGCGAACAAAAAACTCTTCCTGCCTTTCTTTTTTTCCAAGCATTCGAATTTTAATTTTTTTTTTATATACTTCTTAGTATATGGACCGCGCATGGTGATAAAAATCCAGCTCCAACATCTGTGGAATTTCTGAAGAAACGTAGTTGTAGACAAATCATTTGATTGGCTCTAGTTGAAATTGCTGCAGGAAGAACAGAGGGTATGAGTTGCACAGAATTTCTGCCAATCACATGATTCTTTACAACTACATTCTTTGGAGATATTGGAACTACTTATTACCGCACTTTGAATAGGTTAGCGTGGTCTATGTTAATTCTATATGGTCTAAGATTTAGATTATCTATAGTCGCTTTGTTGGATTTTTCTGTTCATTTGTATTCATTTCTATTAGAAATATTTGCTACCGTGTAACCTCCATATCTGAAAGCTCTTCTGCACTTTTAGAAATGAAAAAATGTAGGTTGGTAATTTCAAGTATACAGAATTACAATCATGAAATGCTACCAACCTATGTTTTTTAGATGCTAAAAGTGTATAGGAATGTCAGATATTATAGGACACCCGGTAGACCCACCAGTTTGTCGCATCTTCATCAATAGAATACTTTCTTTCCAAACATAACTCATTAAGACTAGAATCTTGAAACTTGATTGAAGGTATTGCTTTGCAATAAATAATTGTAAATAAGTAATTAACGAAACGAAAGTAAAATTTCCGTAAAACTCGCTTTATCATTTCAGCATCAAATTTTTATATTCTATTGTACAGACTTTGAAGAAATTAGGGAAGATGAAAAAGTAGATAATGAAAATAATTCCATGCACCCGATCTGCAAAGTTGAAAGAGCTATAAGGGAAAGTCTGTATTTTCATTACCGTTTTGAAATTGTTTTTTGGTACTGAAATACCAGTGAAACCATTTCAAAACTGCTTCAATACAACTTCAAAACGATTTTCAAAAAATTTAGTGAGGATTGAAACAGTTTTAAAAACGTATTACTGTTTCCATAAATTTTGAATTTATTTCAAACATACGAAACAATTACGAATAAAGTTTCAAGACGCTAATGAAACTGCAGATTTTCCGCTAGTATTGAAATATATTTGGCGTAAAAATCGACAATTTAGGTAACATTTAATGAATTAATGCTTAAAAAAAAAACGTTGTAAATCGGTTACATTGCAGATCAGGCAAGTGTATTATTTTTTTTATGAACTAGTTTAAAATATACCTATGATAAGAGTACAACATAACTCTTGACAAATTACAAATTGAATTTATTTTTAAATTTTGTTTCAGATTAATTCCCATGCGCAAATCAGGAAAAATCGCTCGATAAAAATGGAAAATATCACCACAATTGAAAATTCAACAAACATAATAGATAATTCCACCCTGGGAAATTCAACCGAGGTACATCCAACAACCGAAATTGAGGAATTGGAGCTGGGTGGAATTATAATAGTACTTCTTGGTCTGTTGGGTTATATTCTTTCAACCATCAGCATGGTTATTCATCTTTGTAAATTTTACAGATCGAAGCAAAAACAAAATTTGCAAATCAAGAATTTAACTAATTATTGCTTGTGTTTGTTAATCTTGTATTTATTTATACTAGTCACCGCTTCAGGGTTTTCTTACAATTACCCCAATTTGTACGAATTCGTTGATTTATATTTACACGTAACGGTATCAATTCTGTTATTGATAATGGCATCTTATACGTGTTTATGTATAATAATATCTCAAAAAGCATACCATCTTCCTATTTCCGACGATCGACAATTTCTTATATACTCGTTAATTGGTTGGGTATTTCCAATTCTTATTGTTGTTGTAATCGTGTCATTGGAATCTCCGCTTCATTTAAGAATTGGTAGCATTTTATTAATACGTTTACTGGCAACTGTACCATTTTTCGTTTCATTATGGTGCATACGATCTATCGGCTGGAATAGAACCAATATGATTAAAAATTTCGTTATTCATTTACGTCTTATAATTCTTACCGGAGTGATTTCCATTATTCCCAATACGATTTATGGAATTTTATTATTATTCGATAGGGAAGCTTTATCGACGAGTATTTTTGGTAGAATAGCTGAGTTGTTGTATTTATGGGAAGGATTTATCGTAGGATTATGTTTCACATTTAGAAAAGGAACTTTCGAAAATGTAAACGTTAATCCTATCGAAATGACTAATGGATATGTTACCGAAATAGCGCATGTTGCTAGCGATGGAGACGAATAATTTTCATTTTTTTTCTTATAAAACTAACGTTGATATTCGACGTATAAACAACATCAGTCTTATAAAAAAGAAAATTATTTTTATTTTTTGTTAAAATGGTGGTAAAAGTGAAAAATTCATCTAGGTACATGATTGTCGTACCTGACTGCCTGTAAATTGTGATTAATCATTGACATTTTTTTATACATATTTTTAAGATCAGATTTATGTAACCTTTTAATATAATTCTATGAACTTAAATTTAAGCATAAAAATAAATTTATGTGAAAAAAAAATGTAATCTTTTATGTTCTAATGCAATTTCAATAAACATAGTTACTGTATCTGATTAAACGTTAAACGAGTAGAACAACAATTACCTGATTACACTTTAGTTGCAAGAAGAGTAGATACTACACAAGTTGCTTAGTTTGTAATTACTATTCCACTGCTTGTATGACACAAAATCTTTTATACTAGGTATTCTTGTTTTTGTAAACCACAATGAGAATATTTTGCAACCGGTATTATTGCTATCTTTGGTAAAACTGACTTGGTCGTTATCATTAATTTCTCCGAATGAAAATCACATTTACATACTGTAATTATTACCATACATTCAACAAGCGTTTACTAATTACCAAAAACATATGAAACGTTGTAATGAAGCCGTAATCGATGATTATTCGCCATCGTAATTACATAGGCAGGTAATATGAGTAGAATTATTTTGAATATGGTTTCATCCATATTACAAGCACCTCTACTACCTAAATAAGTTGATGATAAATTAAGAAAAAAAATTTAGAAGATCTTTGCTCGAAAACTACAGTACATTTTTTTCTCAAATAATTACAATATTAATCTTGAATGATTTTCATTTACTTGTATTGTACGTAAATTAACTGAATATAAATTATTATTAGTTTTCTGTTACAAAAATAATTTTCATTACGAAAGTAAAAATTACAAAGTACATTTCAGTTCTACAACTTCATGATATTATTATAAACTTTAAACTTCATTCGATTATTGTTCGCGGTAATTGACAAAACCAGAGCTCAATATTAAATAATTACTTAATAAAAATTAACGAACAAGAGGAAATCAATGAGATAAAACCGAGAAACATAATCCATGCTAAAGAGTGCTTCTAGCAATTCCACTTCAGTTGTCAATGTGATCGTGAATACGTTCATTTGAACGAATTTCAAATTTTGTAAGTTCCATTTCATAACATAGTATTCAAGTTACAAGGTATCTTTCTAAATCACAATCAACACTTCTGAAAAAATACAGATATTCATATGATTTACTTTGAAACTACGAAGGTGATAATGCAGCAAGTTATACGTACTTAGCAACATTGGCAACAAAATCAAAATCAGCGATACATTTATATCGAGGATTATCCAGATTGTAATTATCATCGTTTCCAAGAGATGCTAACAGTTTAATTTCGATTAGAAATGCAATCTGAAATGTATCACGAATGAATCAGTACTCCGAAAAAAAAACAATAAATGTACAATGAATAAATAAATAAAACGCTAACTTGTTGCAGAATAGAGGTAGTCAAACAAATCCGTTGACCAGATAAAGCAGAAAATATTGATAGGAGTCTGTTCAAAGTAAATTGTTTCGGGCCCACTAATGACAAGATCTTACTATCGGTGCGGTTTCCATTGGAAATTTGAATTTTCTTCTTTTGTTTGGAAGATTTTATACAAAATAATCGTTTGTCGTTTTTTGATGATACGAAAGATGCTATGTATGATGCCATTAGTAAATATTTACTCGTTTTCGGCATCTCTGTATCCAGGGATACCTTCATTGATTCTAATTTCTCTTCGTAAGGATATATACTGAAATTAAATTATATGTTAGAAGAAAATTTATTACTAAATGCAGTTATTCAATACTAACCTCTGAGGAAATGAGAGCACTAAAGTATCGGGATTTATTTTTAAATGAGGAACAATCCTTGTATACAAGTCTTTAAGATCAGTCGGTTTTAGTTCTTTATCATCGATAGGTTTTTTATACATTGGATAAAATACATCGACCTACGTAATCATTAATTATTGATACAAATAATGCATTTATCATAATAATATTACGGCGGAAATAAACACACCAGCTGTAAAATTTCAAATATATCTCGATGAATTCCATATACACAGCTCAAGAAAAATAAAAGAAAATTTTTTAATATATCGAAGTCATATTGTGGTCTTCGTAGAGGTATAATTTTGAATAACTCATCTGCAAAAATAAAATAAAATCATTCTTGCAATAAGTTTTCTTAATAGATATACAACAGTTGAATCGAACCTTTATTGTAAGCAGGAAAGTACATTTTGTTAATATGACTTCCAAGGGTTGATACGTAAATTTCCGGACGTCTATCAACAAATATTATTGAAAAGTTGGACTGCAAATTCATCAATGCTTCCACATAATATTCGCCCAGAGAACTGCAGTTTTTAATAATCTACAAAACAGAAAAACATTTGTAAATCGAGAATATCATTAAATTGTTCATAATACGTTGAAAATTTACAATGAAATCAATCTGGGACTCGGAAGATGATACACACTCGAAACGATTCATAAATCCGACTATGTTGTCACATTCTTCATCCTTAGCTTCTCCTGAATCAAGAAAAAGGGTCGATAATCAAAGCAAATTATACATTATAATAGTATTACTTCAACTTACTTCCACATAATTTACTAATAATAGTTTGAAAAAGAAATCGAGGATGGTAGCATTCGTTGCAGTCAACAATGACATAAAATTTGTTTGATAGTTCAAGAAGTTTCTTGATAATGGCTGTTTTTCCTGTGTTTGATGGCCCATGCAGGAGAAAATCCATAGTCGTTTCTGTATCCTGAAAATATAACGTCAGTAACAATCGGAATTCCGAAAAGGGTATATTTATAACATATATTTTATCAATTTACTTCTTCCGATATAAACTTGTAAAGCAAATTTATTTGATTTTCTCGACATGGGAACTCAGCTTTCACTTTATCAATTATACTGATATCCATTCTTCTTAAAGGACAGCAATTCAAGACAGAAGTGAAATATAACAAGAGTAACTTTCTTTACACTAAAAACTGAATAAAAATTGGCACAATTTGCACTTAACGTTTATTTAATCTCAACCCTTGAAGGAAAAAATATCGGTATTTGTTTTCCCGCCATTGATAACAGATGATAACAGCAACTCGTCGAATCTAAATTCAGAACTAATTCAAGTATTTCACGCAATTCTCGTTGTTTTATAGCTCTTCGAATATTTTAGTAATTACAGAAGTACATTTTAATGACATAATACAGAAAAAAATTGAGCCGAAATATAATTTTCATCGAAAAAACAGCCAAAATAACACATGAACTAAATTTTCAAATTTAAATTTAAATTTGTTCTTTTCAACACACTGATATTTTGTTGATTTCTGTAGTGGAAGTTTGACCTAAATCAGGCATCTTTATTCAGTTTTTTGTGTTTTTTCTTGTAAATTTATAACGGAAAAAAAAGTAATGAGATTGCGAATAATTTATTAAGCTAAAATTACATTCATTCTGACATTTAAAATTGAATTGGGATGAATTTTTAAAAACTTTACAACGATTGCCATTCTAGAAAAATCTCGCAATAAAAATCTTTCAATTGGTTACACTGATCGAAAACAATCAATGAAAATACGTTTTAATCTTTACTACTGTAGACAATACGACTACGTTGAAATTTGCCTTTAGCAATAAATGATATCAAATATTTAAACGCTACATCTTGAAAAATATTTCATAAGGATTTATTGCCAAATATAAGATAATCTGAGAAATATATTTTCATATGTTACAATAAAAGATCGATTCTTTAAAATTTTGTAGTCCACTTTTACGTTTGTTTTGATTCGTTACATTTACTATAATACCTGGCGACACTGGTATCGGTAAATTTAACACCTCCTCAGTCCTCTACACCTCTTCTTCCATAATTGTAACATCTAACATGCGTGATTCGTGGTTAAATAAAAATGGTTAAGTTTGCGTTTTCAGTTCAAACAACCAATTTATTGCAATTCGCAATGCGTTAATTATTATAATGTTTGTATTGTTAGAGTAAATTCGTAGGTTCAGTTTAATATCAAACTCTACCAAGGGCCGCATTCAACTTATATTCTGTTTGATCGTATTGTTACTTTTGAGTATCTCTCACACATGAGCAACTATCTTACGCTGTATTAAACAATATCGTTACGAATGCTTCTTATCCTGTCTTTCCACCTGTTTCTTCACTCAACGTGGTAAGTAATTTTTTTTTTCCCATCTCTGAATAAATTATTATTTTACTTTCGGTTTATTTAAATTGCACTATTATCTGTAGCATGCACGTTATCTCTATATGAATATGAAATAGATTCGTTATGTTTCTACGACAATATTTTTATCGCTTGAATGCTACTGATAATGAAATCAATCATGTTTCGATTAGAAAATATTGTTCCAATGTTAAGCGGAATATATTAATTAATTTTTGCTATCGTTGCAATGAAATTTGGTATTTTAAGTAATGAGAAATTATTCGGGGTTTTTATCATCGTTGCCATCTACATATTATATAAGAATTGCAAATTGATGAATTAATATTATTCTTTATGATTATTACCTTTAATTATAGCTGAAAAAGAAAAATCCAATCAATGAAAATCTTTATTAATGATGCGATACTTTGTATTTTAAGTTTATCTAGAAATACTTATAATAACTTTTGTTAATTTTTTATCCTTCGTTAACAAGTCATGCGTTGGTGTTTGCAAAAAGACGAGACCAACTTTTCGTAATTAACATTGATGAACCCGAGATTAATCGTCTGTACTTATTCAGTGTATTAGTTTCAACCAATCGTCGATGGTATTCTGTTACAAATTCTAATTATTCGTTTTACTTTACCAACGAATGGGCTAAATTAGGTTTCGTTTGCGTCGCGTTTTACGTTTCGAAAAATTCAAAAGTAGGGCAGACACGAGGTGCAAAGGCAACAGGCGCGAAATTCGCTAGGTTAGAGTTTGTAAGAAAGACGTAGGCATTGTTTTCCTTTCCTGTGTAAAGAAATCAAGGTAATGTTTTCATTCGAAGGGAAGGAAAATAAAAAAACTATCATTAACGGGATCGCTTCGATAAACAGGAAAATTAAAATGATGACATGTTTAACGGTAAACCGGACGTTTACCATTGGTTAGTCGAATATAACCAACGTGTGCCGTTCGCTATCAAATGAAAACAAAATACGTCAGTCAAAAAGATGATAAATACAAAGCGTAAAATGGTTTACGTACAGATAGATACTAACAGAAGAAAATATCACGAAAAATAAAATTCTTGCCTATATTCACGACAAACAACTCGAAAAAAGAAATAATTAAAAATATCAATGTCAAGGCTTCTCCGAACGCCATGCTTGAATTTATTTCAATTTCAAAAATGCTTTTTTAAAGGAAATTACCGGAGGTGTCTTCGACAAGAGACGATGAAATTGCTTACATTGATTGCGCTACTTACGATATTTCTTATTCGAGAATTTATTTTTCAATACCGTCGTGAAATTAGAATTGATTTTTTTTTTTTTCATTTTATTCGAATTATTATTATTATACGAAGCGAATCGAATGAATTTATTAAAAATTTAATATTTTGTTTTTATAACCTCGTCGGTACCGTGTTTGACGTAGAATCGATATAAGAATTTTTTTCAAAGTGTCGTAGACGAAGATACGTTTTTTTTCATTTTATTCGCCTTATTTGCTTTTCATTTTAAAGTAACCTACCGTATTGAAACGAATCGAAGATAGAAAAATTTTCATTACCGATATCGAATACATAGTAAAAAATATCATCATTTTAAGGTTCATTTATCGAAGCAAGAAAAAATTCGAAGATTACGAGAAATATTCTCTAGCTCATTTAGTACGTCGACAGAATTATAAAAATAGTCGAAAATCCATTTTCCGGTAACATTTTTCAAACACTCGGGTTTAATTACCGGACATAAATTTTATTTCGATTAAAAAAAAAAAAAAAACTTACGAGTGTAAATAAAATTAATCGTTATTAGATTTGAAGAAGCCATTTAAAGAATTAGATCGTCTACGTCATGTATTTTCATTTTGAATTTCTTTCGCTTGTCATTTATGTATACAAACAAGACAGTTAATTTTACCAATAAACTAATTTTTCATAAATTATTTAGATGAGGTATTCGCCGGTACAGTAACTTCGACGGTTTTATTCGTTTATTTGGACAAAGCTTTGGGTATTTAAATAAATCGATTTGATGGCACGTGATGGAAATTTTACTCTTGGTGCGAAAATCGTGAGCGAAATTTTAAGCAAATTTGCAGCTGTTGGCGAAAATTCTCGCTGGCTTATAAAATTCAAATTAAGTATATATGTACGTACACATTTTCATTTGTATATCTGTTTTTTCGAAAGCTAAAAAACTACGTTGAGTGTTTTGCTTGGTTTTTTTTTTCAGTCGTTATCCTGGGATTTGGTTTGGAATTGTTAATGTTGTAAAAATAAGGCCAAAATGTTACGACGAAAATTTGTAATTAATTTTTTGTTTTTCTTTTTCCATTTACCTAAATAATACTGTCGTTTGTGTGGAAAAAATATAGGCCAGTTTGAATTTTTAAATTAAAGAAGAAGTTTGTAGATGTACATAAAACACAAAGGAATACTCGAATTTTTTTCATTCCAAGAAGGAGCAAAGAGGAATTTAATTTTGAGAGAATAATTTTATTATTTATCGTTTAGTTTGCAAAGTAATAGAGTAAAATATAAGAGCAATCTCTTGTCTCTATTTTAGTTTATTAACAAAATAATATACAAGTCAGTTCACCCGTTGCTGAGATTTCTTATCATAAAAAAAAGTTACTCGAAATTTAGATTCTCATAGTAATTCGTAAATTAATCATTTAAATGATACATGAATAATTTGTGAATCGTTCGATCAAGATATAAAAATTTTCTTCGCATCGTTTGTAAACTATTTCTTGGTAAATTATTTTCTGAGTTACTTTCTTGCATTTGCAATTTGTTTAATTATGATTCAAGTGCTTCAGCTCGTGATTCACGTAGGTATAAGCTAATGAACTGAACTATTGATTTATTAGTAATTTTAGACACGTAACGTATGGTTTTATCGAAAAGTAAAATTTTTAATGTTCATAAGCGAGGTGTAAATTTTTTTTTTTTCATTTTTTAGTTGAATGTTTTTTTTTTTATAATGCATTATTTTAAAATGAATCATCTATTTGCGTATGTAGATAAATAAATTTGAAATGATAAAAATTCTGCATAATTTTCGATGAAAAATGGAAAATATTTTATTTTTTTTTACTGTGCCAGGGAGCTAAGGAAGCGAGCCTCGCAATAGGCATATTTAGAGCTCCCATAAAATCCGCATGCTAAATTACAACTCTCTAGTTCTTTGTATGTGTGTGGTGGTGGGGGGGGGGGCTGAGAAGTACAGAGATATACGTGAGACGAACTAAAAAACACTATTCAAAACTCCACTTCTATTGAACTGTGAAAAGGTACAATGAATCTGAAAAGTCGAATTTTATCCCACTAACTCAATTTGGAGAGGAACTAGTTGAGAAATCGTATATTTTCAAAATCAAGAAAAGTAAAAAAATCCTCGTATGTTCCCTTCAATCGACATAGTACCACAATTTTTTAACATGTTATGCAACTTTTGATTCTTCATGAATTACTTTAAAGAAGAATAAATGTCTAGTTCTTTATTGATGCAAGCCTAGTGACCAAATTTAAGCGATTTTCGACGATATCAAGCGATTTTGGTTGTTGTTAAAGCAAATAAATAAGTATCTTACATGACCGAAATTTGTCTTGCGAAGTATTCACTTCTGAGGGCTTCAAATTGAGATACGAAAGGCAAATGGATATTCTAAACAATGTGGACATAACAAATGCCTAGCGATGGTAAAACCTAACCAAACCTTTAGTTTCAACATTAATGGAAGTGTAGCTGACAGATTTTGTTCTGATTTTGTTCGAAGTTATTTTCTATACGAGTTGAAGTTTACAATTATTTTGCGTGATTTAATAAAGAACACGAATTAGCCTAAGTTTTTTATGTTATATTGTCAAAGGAAACCAAGCTATAACGCTCTACACACCTTAGACTGATGACACTCTACGATGGCAATGAACGCCGAAAGTGAATTAAAAACCTTTAATTATGAACTTAGACTGATGTGTATGAAAGGAGGAGAGGGGGGGTTATCAACAAAATCTGTTTTGTGGCCTAGAAGACCATTTTTAAGCAAGTCAAATATTCATTTATTTCATTTACGAAAACAGAAATCATTTACTCGGCTCTACAGCGACCAAACTCGCTTGAATTCAGCCAATAGCCTTGAATTGGAGGCAGATTATACGCGTATGTATGCGAGTGGGTATGATCTGGAGTGAAAATTTCAGCGATGTCCAAATTTTGGTGGAGGGGGGTGCTAAGGGACAAAAATTGCAAAAATCGCTCATTTTTAAACCAATCGAAAGAGAATCCAAAGTTGTTCAACATATCCAAAAATCACATCCCCCACCATTCACGCCAATTAGGAGATGAGACATGTGGGAGGGGAGAGGTTTAGGACACTTAAGTGTTGGGTTTTTTGAAAATCCAGTAGGAAGAACTTGATGTAATGAAAAGATTACGAAATGACGTCGTGTTAACGTGGTAAAAATGTGGGGTCTCTTACTTGACTACGCTCCTCAAACTAACGCTTGATTAAGAATCTACTCCTAGTCTCCTACTACCAATTAGAGCGATGCTTTTTAGCCTAATTTTCTATGTCATATTGTCAATGAAAACCGGCCTATTATAAACTATCAACCTTCGGTAAATGGGGGGAGGCGGGTGGAATATCAACAAAATCCGTTTTGGGGTCCTAGAAGACCATTAAGACGATTTTTAGCTATGTCACATATTTATTTTTATTTTTTTAAAACGAAAATCGTTTACTCTGCTCGATACCGACCAAAATCGCTCCAATTCGGTCAATCGGTTCAGTTTGGCGGTGGATTAATTATATATGAGTGTGGATGAACTCTGGTCAAAAATCAGTTATGCCCCAATTCGGGGGAGGGGGTGCTGAGGAATCAAAAACGCAAAAATTGACCCTTGTTAAGCTAATTGATAAAGAATCAAAAGTTGTATAATATATTCAAAAATCAACCTCCTAAGTCAATTAGGATGGGAGATATGGGGGTTTTCTCTATTTTTGACCTTGAAAAACCAAATTGAGCTAGAAAGTTGAAATTCGGTGTGTACTTTTTTTTTGGAGCCCCTGATGTACCTTTTGAAAGTACCTACTTTTAGCTCCATTGCATCCCCTCACAGCCTCAAAATAGTGGTTTGTTGGTCAGTTTTTCTCATGTTTTGAGTTTTATAAGTTTGTTTCTCACATAACTCCCCTCTAAATTGAGCTAGGAACTTGAAATCAGGAATTCTCATAATTGTAAAAGAGTGCTTTTTTTTTCTTCGGATTTATTTTATAATTTCTTCTTCATATCTCAACTATCTGAAAGATCCTTTGATGAAAAAAATGTCACAGTACTTTTATAATATACTCTGTAATCATATTAAAAATTTCCGAGTTATAAAATGTAATGTAAATTTTGTTTGTGTACTTAACTACCTACCGAGTACATCATATAGAGAATTAATTATTACCGAAGCTCTACGTATAAAGTTACACAACATTCGATTAAGTTTTCAGGGCGATAAATATTGTTTCAAAAGATGGGAACGATGATAATACATAGCTACGTGTACGAGGCCTGGAAAATTTCTCGTATATTTTTAAACATATTTATAATCGACGTGAGCTGTGTATGATGTAAATTTTATTTACCCATCAATGCCATTTAACTCTGGTAAATATCTGATAATACCTATTTACGTGGAAAATTTAATAAACAACGAAACCTTTGTAGGATAATTCGGTCTTTGTGTTATTTTTTTTTTCTCGTTCACCCATACAAAGGCTTTAATTGTTGATCGGTTGTACAAAGATTGTTCTATGTACATACAATAATGCATATAGTATATGCGTTCTTAGGAATATTGTTGAATTATATGCGTGTGTGTGTGTATGTTGGATGGAGAGGAGTGGTAAATTCCATTTTTGAACCAGCGAAGACAATTATGGCGGAAAAAAAAAAGTCGCAGATGTCTAATACGTCATAATTCGTAATATGTGTTAACCTCATTTATGAAGAAGAGTTCGTTTACCGAGCATAAACGTGAGGAGTAGCTAGGTATAATGTAATTGAGCAAGAGAAGAGTGTATAGTTTGACACGATGACCTTGACTGGTATTAAATGTTGAGCCAATCAAATGATCGGGTTATCGTACTACAGGCATTCGAGTCTTTATCTCGCATTGAAAAAAAATTTCGCCCCGCTTGAAATTTGTGAGAATTTATTCCGGGTCAGATTAACTTTAACGCGATAACGGTATCAGTAATTTTTTTTTCCCTTTTCGTATCCGAGATAGATACATTGTATATTATTTCATGTACCTTTATATACGTAAGTTGTTTGAATAATTAGTGTGGTATCTATTGGTCTGTTTAACCTGTCTGTATGTGTGTTTTATTCGCAGACCGGTTTGGTTCGGTTTCGAAAAATTGATCGATTTTTCGAATACTTCATATCGAGTAGTTTCGGTACGGTCGTTTCGAGTAGCGTTATTACGAACGAGGGTTGTGAAAAAATGATCATGATGAACGGAGATCACCTGAGCGACGACGAAGACGAGGTTATCGTCGATGTCGAAGAACCGTTGATATTCCACGACGAAACTCACCATCACAATTTGTTGCATTCGTTGAATACGATGCGAAAAAATAGAACGTTTTGCGATGTCATACTTCATGTAAGTATATATTTGGTAATTTAGTAATTGGGTCTTCACTTCGCGGATATAATAATGGACTAGCCGGAGTGGAGGAGTTGAGGAGTGTATGGTGTGTGTTATACATTTCTGTTTTGTTTTTTGGCGCAATATCGTGTAATTATTTTTTTTTTTATTATGTGTAAAAAAACGAGGAGGTACTTTTTTGTTATTTTTACAACGTATATATGCAGTAGGTACTACACGAAGAGTCAACTTCCACCTTTTTTTTTTTTTTTTTTTTTTCGGCCTTAATCGATTACCGTATCGAAAGAAATTTAACACGAATCGATATTTTTCGCGTGTTACACGACGCGACGATAAAATAACCATGTTTACATGTCGCTGCCGATAATTTTACTGTTTTTCGTACTCTCATATCTACAGACGTATCCTGGTAGTACCATCATTATCGTACACTTACGAGAAGGTACCTTTTGTAAACTAAAGTATACATACACACAATGTGAGGTTCAAATTGGGGAGTTGTATACGATTACAAAATAGGCAAGATAATCTACTTATTGTTTGTATTTACCGAATGGTATATTGCGTAGGTCGGAAACACCGAATTGTACGGACATCGAGCGGTACTAGCCAGCGTTAGCGCCAAGCTTATGGAGTTGTTTAGCGTCGACGATGAGCAAGAGAGCACTAATCCGCAAGGACATACTGTGCAAATAACATTGAACTTGAACTCCGGCTTCGGTGCTAGTACCTTGGAGAAAGTCATCGAGTACGCGTACACGTCTAGGTAAGTTGATGATGATGATGATGATACCGGATAGGATGATGAAATGCGTGACTACGTTTATCTCGTGCTGGCAAATATTCGTATCGTATCGCGTTTTTTTTTTTTGCGATAGGTCAGCTCTAACAGGTTTATTAAATAAGGTGTGGATTTTAGGTATTAAGGCTGTAAATTGAAAGACATGTGAATTTTAACTTTGAAGTGATGACACTAAGCATTACAAAAATTTGGAATTATTCTTCGAACGAATTTAGCATGATATTCCATCTAAATTTGTTTCATGGTTCAAGATGACCGTCAAAGGTGTAAGTTTTACAAAAAATTTTAGCTGAATGTATACAGAGTAGGGGAAAATCCATTTTTAAGTGATGAAAAAATGAAAAAAAAAATAGAGAAATTCCAATTAATTCACCTATATTATCCCCGTGTGGGAACGAGTAGTAGAATTTTCCCATGGCACTGTCTGCCTGTCGGAAGAAGCCAGGGGAAAACTTTCCTCCTTCCCCTGGTCCATAGTAATGTACTGTTAATATTTCTATAATTCACTCTTCCCATATCAACACACTCAAACAGTTCAGATTTCTGCACGTTTAGAGGATAAACTGGCTACCACTGAAGAACTTGCGAACCCACAGTGGTCATTTTTGCAAGAAACACCCAATAAGTATGATAAATTTATAGATGGTGCGCTATTTTAGGTGCAATACAGTTGTAAGCGACTGAGATCTACTGATGATGACCTATATTAGTGAAAAATAGGTAGCTTGATATTTTGATCCAAAAAATACATGCGGGTCATGAAGGAAAATAATATCATCCATGCATAAATCTTAAAATAAAATTTTATAGATTAAAAAAAAAAAAGTTTTTGGGAGATGAAAAAAAATATTATATTTATTCGTGGGTAAACCGAATTCCGTCTTTGTGTCCCATTTACTCAGAAATTACTTGATTCACGAAGTTCATTTTTTTACAGCTTTATTCAGGAATACTATATCCTTCTTTTGATGTGAGTTTTGGGAAAATTCCAACTTTATCCCAAACATTTCATCAATTCACTCAAAATTACTACAGTTCTACATGAATTAGGTCGATTAAAAACCACAAAAAATTAAGATCGCCACAAATCCTTCTGTCAAATCACAGAGAAAATTCACCTGAACAATATGAACTAAAAAAAAAAAGCATCGCTTTTTAAACCTGATTTTCTTAACATATTAAAATCATGAGGAGCATTGCGGGTGGAAAGAGTTCAATGGGGCTAAAAAGAAAAAACTCCCAAAAAACTCATTTACGGTCCTTACTGACTGTACGTACCTAATTTCAATTTCCTAGTCGAATTTGGGGGCGAGTTATGCAAAGAACAAACACTAAAAATTAAAAAAATCAATAAAAAAAACACATATTCGAGGCCGGTAGGGGAGAGAGGGGGTGCAATGGGACTGAAAATTTCAGACCCTCAAAAAGCACATCTAGTGTCCCTACTGGATGTTCATAACTAACTTCAACTTCCTAGCTCATTTTGGTGGGGAGAGAGGGTAGGAACAGCTGTTTTTCAAAGTCAAAAACAGGAAACCCCCTCCTATCTCCCCTGCTAATTGACCTAGAAGGTTGAGTTTTAAATATGTTATACAACTTTTGATTCTCTATCGATTTGCTGAAAAAAGGGGTAATTTTTGCGCATTTAACCCCTCAGCACCCCCTTCCCCAAAATGGGGCAAAACTGAATTTTGATCCAAGGTTATCCCCACTCATGTATATCTAATTCGTCACCAAACTGAGTCAATTGACCGAATTGGAGCGATTTTGGTCAGTTTCGAGCGGAGTAAATAATATTAAAGTTGGGGAGCGAAATAAATGAAAAAAATAAAAATCTGATATGGCTAAAAATTTTCTTAATGATCTTCAAAGGCCACAAGATGGATTTTTTTGTTATCCTCCCCTCCCCCCGCGGCTTTCGTCGGTGTACTGTAATAGCCTGGTTTTCATTGACAATATGACATGGAAAATGAGGCTGAAAAAATGAGCAGAAAAAGTTGTTTTGTTCATGCATTATTGTTATATTTTTTTCATCTCCCAAGAACTTTTTCTTTTAATTTCTAATATTGTACTTCAAGATTTATGCATAGGTGATATTTTTTTCTTCATGCCGTATATGCATTTTTTGGACCAAAATATCAAGTTACCTATTTTTGGCTAACGTAGGTGACTTAATTGAGGTTGCTCAATTTTTTTAGAATTTTTTTTTATCATTTTTTTTTTCATTTTTCTATCACTTAAAAATGGATTTTCCCCTATTGCATACATTCAGCTAGAAAATTTTGTAACGTCCTCCTCCCTCCTTAAAGCACCATCCAATTCTGAAACTATCTCTTCTAAAATTACAATCCATCAATCTACCGTAAAAAAATTACTCCCCAAAAAGTAAATTTCAAAGAAAAGTTGCCCTAGTTTCGCGATTGTGTTATTTTTATAGTGCCAATTTTTGGGGTTGAGCAACTGTAAATGCGATATTTCATTTTTAAAGAAAGTACTTTTATACCATCTAAATTATACATATTTCAACTTCCAGTTTATGTAAATCCAAAGCTGCCAAATGATTCAAAGTAGGCTTCTTATGAATTTCTATGTTGAAATGCGTATCATCATCTGTGCTTATCAATTTTTGCCAATACTTACCGGTTTTTGATTAAGAGTGTTCAATAGTACACAAACGGTGCCTTTAACTAATTGATAGTGAGATCTTGAGATGAGGAAATTTCAAGGAACTAAAGATTTCAAAAAAATTTTCATGCTCTGGTTTAATGGGGGATTGGAGTGAGGGTAAAATCATTTTTTAGATATTATTGGTACATTTTCTTTATCATATTGTTAAAGAAAAGTAACTTATAACGTTCTGGCGATATAGAGGAGAGGGAGAGTGGTCAACAAAATACTTTTTCTGGTACTTGACGACCAAAAAAACCATTTTTTTCCATCCGCCTCGCAAAACTCGAATCATTTTTTCTACTTAGTACCGACTGAAGTCGTTCAATTTCGGCCACTGAACTTGAATTGGTGGCAGTTCAGATGTATATGATTGGGGATGTTCTTGAGTCAAAATTTAGCCCTGCATAAAATTTGGGAAGGGGCCAGAGAGAGCCAAAAACTGTAGAAAATTGCTCGTCTTTGAACCAACCCATAAGGAATTGAAATTCGTATCCCATGCTAAAAAATCAGCCTAGTCGAGCAATCAGGTGGAGAGGGACGTGAAGTTCTTTCTCCCTTTTTTTGGATTCTGAAAAATATTAGCTCTTCGTACGAGTCCGCCCCTAATTGAAAATTTAGCACGCAGGTTTTTTTTAGGGTCTTGAATGTATGTTGAGTGGCTCTCAACTATTCAAACCAAAATCAAGCTTCATAATCACGATAATAGCATCGCGAATCTGGCTTTTTCTTTCAGTAAAATTCATAATGAAAAGAAATCATAATTTTTCAGTTATAAATTTAAAAACTTTTGAGATGAGAAAAGTGGAAAAAAAAGCATCGCAATGCGTTGCTTTTTGAGGCTGATTTTCGTAAAGTAAAGAAAATAGGCGAATTGTACAATCATGCTATAAAAAAAATAAACGCTCAGTAATGTATTCTTTTCACCAGTAATAGGGGTACAGATCTTTGGAGGGGAGAAATATGCGTGCTACACACTCAGAAAATAAGAAAAACCAGACCAAAAACAACTATTTTGAGACTTTAAGCGGATGCGATGAGGATAAAAAGTCGAAACCCCTAAAAAGGTACAATTAGGACCACTACTAATTTTACATGTTAAGAGGGCTGAAAAGTCTTAATTCCTCAAAAAACTCATCTTTGGCCTGTACTATTTGTACATACCAAGTTTCAACTTCTTAGCTCAATTTGGTGGGGAGATAGAGGAGGAAACCCCTTTTTCCAACGTCAAAAAGGAGTAAATTTTCATATCTCCCTTCTTAATTGACTTAAAAGGCTGATTTTTTGATATAATATACAACTTTAGATTCCCTATTGATTGTCACAAAAAGGAATAATTTTTGTAATTTTTTCCCCTCAGCACTCCTACCAAAAAAATTTGGGCGTAACTGTATTTTGACCCATTGTCATCCCCGTCAAAAATATCAAATCCGCCGTCAATCCAAGTCTACTGCCCAAATTTGAACAATTTTGGTTGGTATCGAGCTGAGCAATTAATTTTGGTCGTGGGAGGGGGAATAAATAAATACCTGACATGGCCAAAAATGGTCCAAATGGTCTTCTAAGATCGCAAACCGGATTTCGTTGGTACTCCCCCTTCCACCCACCATAGACCGATGGTCTGTAATGGCCTGGTTTTAGTTGGCATTGTGGTGTAGACCTTTCGATAATCAAGCAAAAAATACTATTCAGAAGTAGTGACAATATTTAAAGCTGAATTGATGATATATGGTGGGCGGTGAGAGGAGAGGACAAACAAGGGTCAAATGTAGTCTTTGAGCAAAAATTTTTTATATTCATGCGAAAAATTTGAAAATAAATCAATACTCTGGTCTAGAAATGTATTCTAAAATTAATTCAAGATTTTTGTATTTAAAAATATATAAAAATGGAAACGTTTTAAGAAACCTGACTTGACGTAGACGAAATAAATGTTGAGCTTCGTGTATAAGCGAATACTGTTTCAAAAAATATTGCAATATTTACAAAGATATGCATTCTAATTATTTACCTGAGATATATAATTAAATTTTATTATCTTCAATTAGCGATGAACGTTTAAATCCGAAAAAACCCCATTTTACAAGTAATTTTGTATTCATTCTGCATTTTTTTTCTCGAATATATTTTCGGTATCAATAAGTAGGTAATTTTCTCATTGTATTTTATTGACGTCATCGTTTCTTCATAGCAAAGTTGCCAGTTCGACCTCTACCTTGCGAATTGGTTTACTAATTCTCGATTTATAAATTACATGTTAACCGTTTATAGTTTGTAGTTTCCAAGAGACTTAATGTTGAAAAATTGTGCAATTTTTAATTGATTTACCTACCGCTTTAAACGATGGTAAAATGTTTCGATTAATATTTCTTAGTACTTAGAAGGCACCTTTATTATTATTATTATTTTTTTTTTTTTCAAACTTTCTCGAAATAGGTTTGTACTTATAATGTACGTGAAATGTTGATGGTTTAAGACATGGTAAAATTTTTGAAAATTTTCAATTTACTTGGTCGAAAATTGAACTAGAAATTGTAGGTTTTATGAAAAAGAGAAATTTTAAAAATATCACGAATAATTTGTAAATTTGACCGAGTCTTAATCTAACTGTAAACATCGTGTGACATTATTCGTGAAATAATTAGAATATTTGTTTTGAATTCAAAGTTGTAAGCTTGACTAATTGAAAACAATATACTAGTTTTATTTTTCGAGCGATTGTTGTCTTCTTTTTGAAGTTTTACATATAATACGACCTCTAAAATGAATAAATATTCGACGATATATTACGCACATATTGAAAAGTCTACTTCCGAATATTTTCATAGAAAAAATACTTACTAGCTGTTTATAATGTCTAGATGATGGATCAATTTAAAATTATAAATTATAAATAATAGATACCTATTTTATACGATATACTAAATAATCGATCACGTTGCAGATTGGAATTGCAAGGTCACGAAGTTAGATCAATCTACTTGGCTGCTTGTTACTTGAAGATGAATAGAATAGCGGAAGAATGCGCGAAATACTTGATTAAAAATTTAAGCGTCGATAATTGCATCGATATACGTAGCCTTCCTGGTATCTCGTCAAAGAAATCATTTGTTTGTCAATTGGATGATTTTATATCGACAATGGTAAGATTTTATTTTTATATTTCATCGTGTTTTGTTTCTTCGAAAAAAAAGCACATGTTTTATAAGATGATGCAAATATCAACTTTTATTTATCATTGAAAATTTATCGTTGATGATTATCAGAGTGCACAAAAACACATGTAAATTGACGATTGCCTAATTGTTATTACCAATGGTAACTCACTTTTTAAACGATATCATTAATTGTAACATTAACCGGTATAATCTAGTCCGAAGATCTACTATCGATATTGAAAATAATTTCCGTGAACTTTTTCTCAAATCTTTATTAAGAAAATAATTTATTACCGTAGCGTTTAGTGACCTGAATTAAAAAAAAATGAAATTAAAATATGTATTTATCGAACGAAGGTGTTACATCATTTCAGATCCGTAGATGTTGCAAAGCTCTGGCCGAACTAGTGCAATTTTTTTTTTTTTGTAAATCAGCTGTATAAGAATATCTTTTGTTTGTATATTTTCTGACGAAAAAAAATTATTGTCTTATGTGAATGATGCTTCAAATCCGTATGATTCGAGCTTGAAAATATTTTAATGAATTATTTTGCATAATATTACCTAACTGTTCTTTCTGATTCGAATGTGGCTGATATTATTCGAAATATTTTTATTTTTTTGTTAGAGTTTATTTGAAACAGTGTGAAGTGCCTATTTGATGTTGAATTACGAATGCATGGGATCTTTATCGTTATCAAGTGAAAATTAATTATCGAGTCGTATAAACATGACATGTTGAGTAATTATCTTAAGTGTTTCGATAAACGATGAAAAGCGACAACAATGTGAATTTAAGACGTTTCGTAGACAACTCGAAGTGTAAGATTATGTCGAAGGTTAACGATGACAGAATTTTTCTGATGTCAAAAATATCTTACGATGATAACAACCGTTACTTTTATTTAAAAAACGTAAAAGTGAAGTGATTTTCATGCCAGTGTAATTATTATTATTTGGGATATCTTGATTTGTACGATTTTAAAGTTGATTTGTCAGACGATAGATAAGATTATGAGATAGTTTTGATTTGACAGTTTACTGATGGCTGTTATCGAATTGGTTAAAAATAATTTCGTTAATTGGTATTTTTTTTAATGGGCAATGGAATAATTTTATAATAGTTTGTTCGTTTTAAATTATTTATTGAGTAATTGGTCAACGATTCGGTGATTGGCAAGTTCAAACTTTTTGCTATTTGCAATGATAAAATTACTTGTTTGTTTTTAGTCTGATTTTCTGTGTCATGTTGTCAATGAAAACAAAGCCATTATACACTATCAACCTACGGCGAATGGGGAAGGGGAGGGATGTCAACAAAATCCGTTTTTAGATCTTAAAAGACCTTTACGATCATTTTTGGTTGTGTCAGATATTTATTTTTTTTCTACACCCCCCCCCCTCCTTCCTTCCACAGACTAAAATTATTTACTCTGCTCGATACTGACCAAAATCGCCCCCCCCCCTACTCCGTAAATAGGCTCAGTTTAGTGACGGTTTAGATATGAGTGGGGACGACCTTGGGTAAAAATTCAATTACGCCCAAATTTGGGGGAAGGGGTGCTGAAGGGCTGATATTGTAAAAAATGTACTTTTTAAGCCAATCAATATAGAATATAAAATTATATAACATACCCAAAAATCAGTCTTCTGGGTCAATTAGGACGCAAGATATGGGAGATTTCCTTTTTTTAACCTTGAAAAAATGCTGTTCCTCCCCTAACTCCCTTCCAAGTTGAGGCAGGAAATTGAAATTTGGCATATAAACTTTTTTGTTTTTAGCCTGATTTTCTATACCAGATTGTCAATGAAAACAAGGCTATTACAGACTGTCGACCTACGGTTGATGAAGGGGGTATCCGTGAAAAGGGTCCTAGAAAACCATTGAGGCTATTTTTGTCTACGTTATATATTTATTCCTTTTTATTCTATGTACTTATTTATTTATTTACATTTCTTCCTCCGAAGACTGAAATTATTTGTTCAGCTCGATACCGACAAGGGAGGGGAGAATATCAACGAAATCTGTTATGGACGGGGGAGGGGTTCTGGCCATTTCAGGTATTTATTCCTATTGATTTTATTATTTTCCTTCCCCCTGCCCCGGAAGACCTAGATCATTTGCTCAGATCGATATCGACCAGAATCGCTCCAATTTGGTCACTGGATTCAGTTTGGCGGCAGATTGGGTATTTTTGAGAGCAAATAACTTTGGGTGAAAATTCATTTATGCCAAAATTTTAGGAGGGGAGGGAGGTGCCTAGGGGCAAAAATTGTAAAATTGTTCCTTTTTGTGTTAATTGATGGAGAATCGAAAGTTGCGTAACGTATTCACAAATTAGCTTCCTAGGTCAACTAGGAGGGGAGATCAGAGGGGTTCCACTCTTTTTGACCTTGAAAACGGGCCTTTCCTCTCCTATCCCCACTCCAAATTGAGATAGGATGCTGAAACTTGGTATAGACGCATAGTAGAGGCCATACATGTGCTTTTTGTGGGATTCGACTTTTCAGACCCATAGCATCCCTTCATCACCTTCAAAAAGTGCTTTTTGTGCAGGTTTTCTAATTCTTTGAATTTTTCTCACACATATTTCCCCTCCTAATTGAGGTAGTAGGTTGAAATTTGGCATATAGTTTTCCTCTACTATGTGAAATAGGAGGTTGGAATTTGAAATATAGTTTGAGTAAGGCTCCTATGTATTCCTTTTGGAAGTTTCAACTTTTCAGCCCCATTGCATCTCCTCATAGTTCGGAATAAATAATTTTTTGATCTTTTTTTTTTTTGGAATTTGTACCACACATATCTCCCTACTCCATTTTGCTTGGAAGTTGAAATTTAGTATGTAGATTTAGTAGTTGTCTTAAATGTGCATTCTTGAGGTTTAGGTATTCATTTCAATATCTACCTTTACCCCTACCACTACTGAAGAAAAAACATCCCGCAATTCACTTATCTCCTTTACTTAAGAAAAATCATGCTCAAGAAGCAATGCATTGAAATGCTTCTTTTTTTTTTTTGAAAGTTAATAAAATAATTACGTTAGTTGAATATTGAATCGAATTTAATACGAATATTAATTAATGTTAATTTTTTGTTCTCTATTTCGTTTCAGTTCCCAAAAGTATGCCTAAGCTCGTCGTTTTTGGCATTGCCTTGCGTACAAATTGAAATCTTGACTCCAACTCGTCAAGAAATGAATCTCGTGTCGGGTGAATCGTTATCTCGTATGGTTATGGATTGGATCAAGAGATCGTTTGCAAACAATACGGAATATTCCTTTACGTATAAAACCTTCATCGATAAGGTATAGCTTATTATATAACATTAACCTTTTGCAATGATCTTTTATAATTGTAAACACGTGACTATATATAGGCTTATTTTAAACCTATTTCATTTTAAAAACAATTTATTATTTTACTTATACGAACGAAATAATTCGTTTGTATTAATTGTCATTTTTTTTTTCATTCTTCTGTATTATAAGTGCTCGGGGGCGAGACGTGGAAAATGGGTAAATTTACCCCTAATTATCATTCACATTCGTTAATTATTAATATACCGTACAAAATAATGATTATAAAAAAAAAAATCACACGTTATATCAACTCGATACCTATAAGATTAAAAGTAGATATAAGATAAGGTTCGATGATTTTTACAGACCCATATGTTGTACTTGGCGGTGGATAATTCGTTACAAGATTGTTTGCTTATGCCGACCGGCGACGCAAGCGATACGCAATTGGTCCAAGAGTACAAGAAGATGTCGAAGAAGCCATCGCCGAATTTACCAAACGTAAGCGTCGATAATTGTTTTAAATATGGAGAAGGGTGTGCGATACTGAGAAGATGTGTAGGTGTACCTACCTAGACCTACACAGACACACACAGTACCATGGGCGAGTAATCATTGAGAGTCCGACATGAATACGAGACTAACGCGTAACATGGCGAACTTTCAGTGTAACCTTTTGTTGCCTTTAATCGTGTTTGTATTTGCGTATGTTGTTGCACAACATATTTTTGTGTTGTATTAGGGACAGAGAATGGGCCACATGCAATCTGCAAAGCCTCGCGTTCTCATATATAATAAAGAGTTAGCAGATACTCGTAAACAAGACGTTGATTCTGATTCTGATTGGTTGGTAATAGCCACAGACAAAGTAACAGGTAAACCATTGCGGCATCGTAATTTTTTAATTGGGTGCTTATCTCTCTCGTACAATGTTTTTTGTGCATTTAACAAAGCGCCTATGCAGGTTTACCTCCTACTACTCTACCATAATAAATTACCCATTGCCAATACCTACGAAGAAATAATACTTAATCAAAGTAAATACAATACAATGGTGTAATATGATTTTCGAGAAGCCTTGATTTTTTATTTTTTGGAACAAAAAGGAAAAAAAAAAGGCAAAACTCGACAGAACTTTTTCCCTATCTCTGTAGAAAACAGAGATGGAAGAATTTGATATATGCGCACGAGAGTTAACTCGATTCTATTGCGGAGCTGTACAGAATGAAAATATATCCATCGATTGAATCCAAAAAATAACCACATTGAGAATCTGTTGATGTTAATACACATTGCATGCGTAATGTATACACCGCCATTTGCCTAACAAAGGCGATATTGCATGAAGCTCTTGATCGTCGTAAAATACGATAATAATATGGTTGGAAAATGTGGCAATTAGGATACGTAAAAAAAAATTCCATCTTAGCCACTAATGGGATCGTACTTGTGTCGAGAAGAATAATAAAAGTGTTATTTTTCGTGACATTTCCATTTGGGATAAATTTCAACTCATCATATCGTTATAACGTTTTTGTAATTTCGAATGATTTTGAATGTTGTTGTTGTTTTTTTTTACAGAGTACACATTCTTGTCGTTGGTTGTGTTGAACGAAAGATTAACGAGATTATCCATCATGATGAGACTCAACGAACAAGAAGAAGTGGTAACTACTCCGTTAGAGAGTCGATCTTCGTCCCATGAATCGTTACCGGAAACGTATTGCTCTTTGTCTGGTATGTCTTCGGGGAAATGCGCAGCCGGATGTACCACTTTGAATGGATCAATTTTTGTTTGTGGTGAGTTCAAGTTCTGTGAAGAGTATTTTTATCCGGCCACAGATGTCGTATAGTTCTGAAATGGCATTAGCATAGACGTGTAGTGCGGGTAGATTCGAGTTTAAACGGTACCGCTCGAAGCCCCCCTTTTCCCCATGTAGGTAGCGATGTACAGAAATCTAAGAATATAACAAATGAGTAGTTTCAGAATTTTGATCCGATTACCAATCCGAGTGGTGGACCTTGTAGAAAAAAATATTTCTTACAAATGTTGTCGTATACATTTTTGCCTATCTGCATTATCGAAGGGGCAGTATTCGTTTACATTTATTAGCCCCTTCAAATGCTCAACATAGGCAAATTTTGTATGTGACCAAAAATGAAGCTAAAGTTGCCCGTCCACTGCGAGGTCCACCATTCGAAACCACGATTTGAGCAAATATTTTGTTCTTAAAATTTTACACCGGGGGGGGGGGGTGCAAAATTTTTAGAACTAGAAATTCGCTCAAATCGTAGTTTTGAATGGTGAACCTTGTAGTGGGCAACTTCTGCTTCATTTTTGGTCGTATACAAAATTTGCCTATCTTGGGTATTTGAAGGGGCTTGTAAAATTCGAAGGAATGTTGCTCCTTCAATAATGAAGATAGACAAAATGTGTATAGAACAATATTTGTAGGAAAGTTTTTTGTAGGTCTGTTATTCGAATCGACGATTGGATAAAAGTTTTGAAATTGCTCTTTTGTTATATTTTTAGATTCTTGTAGATCGCTACCTATGGGAGAAAGGGGGCTTCAAGCGTTATCATTCAACTCCTATCTACCGGTAGTACTCATACAGGCCTAAACAATGACATCATGACAGAAATTTAAATATTACTTTACGATACCATTCACTTTTTACAATCCCCTTCCCCTTTCCTGCGCCAACAAAAAATACCAAATTCTAAAATTTCATCAAGTGAGCAATTTCAAAATTTCAATCAAGTAACCGATGTAATTAGCTAACCTTGTAGGGAAAATTTTTTCCAGCAAAACTTGTCATATGGAAGTTTTGTCTATTTCCATAATTGAAGGGGGCAGTGCTTGTTCGAATTTTAGTAGCTCCTTCAAAAAATCGAGATAGACAATACTTCTATTTAACAAAATTTCTTTCGAAAATGTTTCATTACAACGTTCACTGCTGGAATTGGCATTTTGTAGAAATTTTTTTCGCTGAATTTTTCATTAAAAAAATTTCCACCAATCTTCAATTTCAGTCGTGGACATTTTAATAAAACAATTTTGCACAAATTTTGTTAAATAAACGTTTTGCCTGTCTTGATTATTCTGCCTTTTCGATTATCGAGATAGGCAAAACTTCCATACGACAAGTTTTGTTGGAAAAATTACTCTCTACAAAGTCTACCAGTTATATTGGCTATTTGATTGGAATTTTGAAATTTTAGGCTCTGGTATTTTTTGTCAGTGAAGGAAAAGAGAAGAAGGTTTCAAAAAATGAGTATCATATTGAGGTAATATGCTACACTTCTGTTATGAGGTAAATGAGGTAAATTCTTAAGTGTGATGTCATTTATGGCAGGCTAATGACGTCTGTGGCAGGAATGAAACGTCGTTGTTGGCTGAAGACAAATGTGGCGCTGATTTCGCGCACGTTGTTGCTCTTTTTAGCTCTAAAAATAACATTGGTAAAATTGAACGTTTAATTATTTGAATTTTTATTCGTAGGTGGATACGACAGAGTAGAATGTATTAAATCTGTAGAAAAGTACAATGCGGAAGAAAACACGTGGGAGATGTTACCAGCCATGTTAGAAGCCCGAGGTCGTTTCGGTATTTGTAAAGTTGGCAATTGTATTTACGCTGTTGGAGGATGCAACGGTACGACCGAATTGTCCACTGTCGAGTGCTATGATCCTGACAAGGAAAAATGGACTCCTCTATCTCCTTTACCTACCGCTAAATCAAATGCCGGTGTGTACCGCGGAAATTTGTTCTTCCAAATATTGTAATGAGATAATTTGTAACGGTCAATGATTTTTTTTTTTTTAGGCATTTGCACTTTGGATGGTAAAATATATTGTATAGGAGGATGGAACGGTCAATTTGGTATTAAACAGTGCGACGTTTACGATCCAAAGATCAACAAATGGAGTACAATCGCTCCCCTACAAACAGGTAATGTAAAATAAAACTTCAAGCACGTGTTTCCAAATTAAACATATTCTCGTAGTTTTTTAAAGAAACGAAAGTTGTCATTAATTTTTTTTATCTTTTTTTTTGGCTACGTAGGTCGTTACCAAGCCGGTGTTTGCGCTTATAACGGATTAGTATACGCGGTAGGAGGATGTAATAGTTGGAATTGTTTGAATACGGTCGAAGTATACGACCCGTTGACCGATACTTGGTCCTATGCCAAACCTTTGGTGACCGCCAGAAGAGGTTGTGGATTAATCGAGTACAACGGTGAGTTTAATAATTATGATGAAAAGAGGTATGCATCATGAAGTAAGAATGTTTAAATTTACATATTACTTTGACAGATAAATTATTCACTGTTGGAGGATGTGACGGTAGCAGTTCCCTAGATTCGGTTGAAGTATTCGATCCGGCTATTGGTGAATGGCGTTTAGGCCCCAGTATGACCATAGCCAGAAGTAACGTTGGTGTTACTGTACTAAACGAACGTTTATACGCTATAGGAGGATTTTCTGGTGAGTTTTAACATCAGTATTAATTAGTACGGTCTACTTAGGTTTGAACCCGATCAAAATTTACGAAAAGCGGAAATTTTGTATATAGGTACTGTGGAGTATGTATTTTAATATTCTCGAACTGCTCTAAAATACAAACATATTTTGGTGGGGGGGGGGGGCGTCAGTGGGGTGTGCAACATTGTGTCTTTTGGTAATTACTTCCCAAATAACGCACTTATGGAAGAAATGTTGCAATAAAAGTTGTAGAGCGTCAAAAGATGAATGTTTTTACTACTTTGACTTTTTCTCCCTAGAGTTCGTGGGGAGGAGAATTGTGAAATCGTCCTTTTTTCTCAAAGTAGGGAGGAAGGGTCGTTGGGGTCACCGTTCAAATATTTGAAACTTTCTGAAGGGGTGGGTCCGTTATACTAAAAAAATTCGAAAAATTGGTTCGAACAAACGTTGCAGAGATTTAAAAGACAAACATTTACGTTTTCTAATTTTTTTCCTACGTAATCATAGGACTCAGCAAATGGCGAATACAAAAATAAGTGATATTGGAAATTCTTCTTGATAGAAATAATTTATGCCTATGCAAGTCAGGTATAAAATCTTGTAAGTTAAAAATTGAATGAGTCTATTACAGGGGTTTTTGTGGTCTTAGAATCCGATTTTGACCACCCGTTGAGCGTTGGTCCCAAATTAGGCTTCCAAAGGGGAGGTTCAAAACCCAAAATTTCCTAAATTTTGGACAACTGTGTCGATTTACAAAGCTCCAAAATTGTCTCGAACTTTGATAGTTTCAAGACGCCAAAACAGCGCATTAAAAAAACCATATACCAAATCCAATACCCATTTGTGTGCGTTTTACAAAATTTTAAAATATAAACACCCCCCTCCCCTTAATTTGGGTCTAATAGCTAAAAATTTTCATTCAACCAGAACAGGAACAGCAAATATTGAATCTCTCGAAAATTTAGCAAAATTTGGATTTTGAACCTCCCCTTTGAAGGCACAATTTGGGATCAACGCTTAAATGATTGTCAAAATCAAATTTCGCGACGACAAAACCCTTTGTATTGGATGGATTCTATTTTTGACTCGCTGAGCTTGATACTTGACTCTCGTAGACGTGAATTATTCACTTTATTCACTTCACAAAGGATTTCCAAGCACCACTTTTTCTCCTTTTTGCCAAAGCTCTGCCCCATGATCACCTGGGAAAAAATTTTAAAAATGAAAAAGTTTGTCTTTTAAAGCTGTGCAACGTTTGTCTGGATCAGTTTTTCAAATTTTTTAGCAGAACAGACTCACCTCTTGAGAAAGTTTCAACTTTTTGAATAGCGACCTCAACCCGCCCCCTCCCCTTCCCCACTTCGAAAGAAAGGGACGGTCTCACAATTTTCTCATTTCACATAACAGTGGGACACGTTCTACAAACGAAAAATGCTCCGAAAAGTGAATTAGGTTGATTTTTAAAAACTATTTGTGTCAGTGGGAAATTTTCAAAAATAACTCATTTCCACATGCCCTAGCTCCTCCCCAAAACCTCGCACGTGAAGAAGTTAAGAAAGTAAAAATGTTTGTATTTTGGTCGTCTTCAACTTTGGTTTGGCCACCTTTTCGGAAGTGGGTTTATTTTAGAAAGAATGGGCAAAAAACCAAAATTTACAAACTCCCCCCCCCCCCTCTAAAATATGAAAAAATATACATGGATTTTAGGAAAGTCCGAGAATATTGAAATATATACTCCGCACTGCTCTTTTCTCGTGAATTTTGATGATTTTTGAGCTAAAGAGTCCGTACTATATCGAGGGTACCTGAAGTATTTGGAAAAAAACAACGTTGTAATCTAATTTCAATTTCTTATTATCGAATTTCAGGTAAAAAATTCTTGAATAGTATAGAATATTTAGATGAATCGATCAACAAATGGACTAGTTTTATGCAACGAAGTTGTCCATCATCTTTGGCCACGTCATTGTATGAAGACGAATTGCAAGGACATTTAAAATAATTTTACACGAGTATTTTTATAAGATTTTTCTCCTTAAATTTTTTCAATTTGTTAATTTATGTAATTTTTATATTGAATTGGTCGGTTAGGGAATTCAAGTCTTTTACTTGATGATAATAGAATTTTTGTTGTCCATGTGTTAGAAACGTTGCTATTGTTGCGATTTGAAGGGGGTAAAATTGTTTTCACAATATTCATTTTTTTTTTTCAATTTTTGGATGGAGTTGAAATAATATACATCATAGTTAGATAATTTAAATGAACTTGGTGACAGAAAATAATAGTCTACATCTTGTTGTATCCATTTCAATACAATATTGGATAAAGTTATATTATTCATCAGCCTGCTCTAAAAGACGAGTCATATTTTTACACGAATTTTCTGAATCTACAATTGAGATGTAGGAAAAATTTTCACATAGTTCTTCAATTTAAATTTTTATTAATTTTTATTTTGATTTTGTGATCATGCATGAGCAGTTTTGAAAGAGTTTATTATACGAAGTACGTATAATCATTTATCATTTATCCCCTGTCCCTGTAAATGTTGTTTAGTAGCTTAGTTTCCAACATCTGCGTATTTTGAGCGTATTACATCATCAGCACGTAAAAGACGACAAATAACAACCGGCCAACCTTATAGGCAATTATGTTCTCCTGGGACCGAAATATTCATTCCGAATTTTGTATAGCGATCGAATATCCCCTTTTTTTTAACGCTTCCTTTCGAGTAAAAATAAATTATAATTTGAAATAAAAAAATTATACTTCCAAAAAAGCCGCGAACACCGCCAAAAAAAATCTCAATTGTGATAAAGACAGAAAAACAAATCGCCTTGGTTGTGAAGTAAGTGAAAAAAAAAAACAAATAAAGCACGAAATATAAATAAAAAAACAAAAATTATTTTACGAAATTTGAAAAATTTTAATTTACGAAATTTTTCAATTGAATATGCTACTGAGGATAGCTCGATAGACTGAAATTTTCTCAAAAATGATGAGATCTCTCTTTATTACTAGTCAAATTCATTAACATTCGTTATATGTAAGGTACTTTTTGGGTTGGTTAATCATTTTAATATCAAGCGAATAAACTAATCGTGTAGAGTCGTCATATTAATATATTTTTTTATAAAGGCGAGTCAATTGTGGCGAAGTTTTTCTGTCTTATTGTCGGATACTTCCGTCGCTGCAATTTGAAGTAGCAATAAAAAAGTACAATACGTATGATTTTTTTTCTATTCGCCCCAAAGGTGCCTATACCTTTTAGTTGATTTGTTATTTTTATATGTTTATTTTACGTTATTTATTTCGAATATTAATTCTAAGAATTCTGTGCTATGTGGAGTTTGAACTTCCATGTGTTGGTAATGTTAACTAAGCGTCGTAAAGATGTACTGTGTTGTCGAACAGTCGAAAAAAATGTGCATGTTTGGTTACCTTTCCCTTCCCTCTATTCTTTTTTGTCTTTTGTGATCAAGGTTTCTTTTGATTTTTATTGCAAATATTGTCTTTTTTTATAACATCTCAATGGTTAATGTGTTGAATACTTTTTTTTTCAAAAAAAAAAAAAAAAAAAAAAAGCGTTACAATTTATAAAGCAGTATTATGTTAAAGTGATTGTAATGAATTCTTTAGAGTCGTCGTGCAATCACTATTGATACATATTTGTGTTTTCACCTTTCTTTAAAAAAGTATTAATTTTACTTTTATTTTGAAGATGTTATAGAATTCTTTGAATGCTGCTTAACTTAATTCAGACGTGTGAAATGAAAAAAATCCATATTTCACTCGAATACCTATTTTTTTTTTTTAATTTCCCTTTGAGAAATGTCTAATGAAAATCGTATCAAGGCTGCGATTTTTAAATACGATCATTAGCATGATAATTATGGAAATTATTCGTATAGTTATTTTTGTAAAAATTGTACGTCTCCTTCGAGCTCCATTTATAAACTTGAATTGATGAATGATGGCGTAATTTTATAGAGATTCGTATCATCATAGAACAGGCCTGTGCGCAAGGAGAAGCACCAAGATTGTTCCCATTCTCCCCTTGGCCAAAAAAGATTGAATTTTTCAAGAAAATAACGGCGCAACGTCCCAGAAATTGTGTAAATCATACGAATATTTTCAAAAATGCAGTTTTTGATGGTTAAACATATCATTTTGCCCAACTTTTTCCTCTATTACAGTAGTGGTACGATCAAAGAAGAAACTAAAATCCTTCCTTTGGAGTTATCCTGCGCATATAAGCCTGTTATAGAATAAATTTAGGGCATCATTTCAAGTAAGATGTGAAATAAGGTTGTGTGTAGTTTCCTTTTTTTGGAAACCTGCAAACGATGGAGTTACAATTTTTTTTTTTCGCAGTACTAATTTTTGATGTGTTTGGAAAATGATTTTCAATCCTTGAGTGAAACCTTGATTACAAATAATAGGATTAATTTTTTCGATTTGAAATTTATCATCATCCGTTTGAAGTACATAATGATTATGTATTTACTAAGTGCATTTAATATACGGTACCTAAGTGTTTAATTTAGTATTTAATGGGTGCATACGTGCTCCCTTCCCATGAAAGTGTTTATTTTAAAAAATAATGAAATCACGCCGGAATTTTTTCTTCTTTTTTTTTTTTTTAATCACTTGTATTCATTTTGTACATAAATGTCAATAAAATTGATCGAGAGTATTATTTGTAATTCGATTACTTTTTAACACATAAAAAGTCTTACAAGTTGTACTCAAACTAAAGCACCAGAGTTCCATATTTTATTATGTTGGCAATGATCTTCAGAAGCATACTCCTCCTATTCCATATTCGTTTCCAGATCACGGATCCTGGCTCCTTCCCTTCTTCATATTGAGATCCATCTTCAAAACAGTTCTAATGGTTTTGCTTCGATCTTCAAGGTTAGGTAAATTATTAATCAGTGGTGTACCTTGTGTATTTTGTTCAAAAGCATGAAAAAAGACAAGGTTGAGATCAGTAAGCAGCTAAGCATATTTCGAATTTGTTAAATCCGCATTATAAATTATTAGTCGTTGACAGGGAAGTTTTTTTTAACAATTTGGGGGCCTCGAGCCAACTTAATTAAATGGGCTCATTATTCTTAATACTCCATTTAGGGTAGCACGTAAATGTACATTTTTGATTTTTTTATGGTTACTGCCCTTGAAGTTGTTCATTTTGGTGTACAAATTAACTTCCGAAAATTTCAGCCCAATCGGTTAATATTAACACGTGCAGATGGAGCAGCAAAGTTTTAGGCAGTGGATAAATGCTCCCCAAAAGCAGTTTTTCGAATTTATTTCCGCTCACTTCCAGAGACTTTTAAACCTCATAAATAAGCTTCATACCCCTTTCAACAGTCTTCAGATCTCCTTACTCGAAACTTCAGACCACATTGAAAAGACTTTAGTACCTCTTAGAGAAGCTTTAGAACTTTTGAAGACTCTGGAAGGGGCTGAAGACAATTAAACGGTGTGTGAAAGCAATTGAAGGGGGTCTGAAGAGTCTAAAAGTTATTGAAGGTAGTCTAACGTCTCTAGAAGGAAGTCTGAAAGTCATTGACGAGCCCTGAAGTCCCCCAATGAGGTTTCTGATGGTTGTGGAAGAAGTCTGAAGTCTTTTCAAGGGTTTCTGAAGTCTGGGGAGAGGGTCCTAGACCTTTTTAAGGCGTTCCAAAGTATCTTCAAGAGATTCGGACGTCTCTCTGAAAGGTTCTGAAAGCTACTGCAGAGGTCTGAAACCCTTCTGAAGAAGGTCTGAAGGCTATTGAAGAGATCTGAAGACTCTTGCTTATTGATGGGATTTGAAGGTTATTGAAGTATATCTAAAGTCTCTTTTTGGGTTTTTTGAAAGCTATTGAAAGGGTTTTGAAGGCTATTGTCGGGGTCTGGCGGCTATTGAAGGGGTTCTGAAATCTCTGGAAGGGTGTCTGAATGCTATTGAAGAGTGTTTTCAGAATAGTCTGTCGTAGAAGTTCTGAAGGCTACTTGAGAGTATGGATGCATCTTTAAGAAATTCTGAAGGCTATTGAAAAGGTCTGAAGTCTCTGGAAAAGAGTTTAAAGGCTGTTGGAATGGGAGGAAGGGGGTCTGAAGTCTCTTTAAGGGATCAAAAGATTTCAGACCTCCTTCAATACCTTTCAGACCCATTTAATAGCCTTCAAACTCTCTTCCAGAGACTTCAGAATCTAATGAGAAGATTTCATACCTGTTTCAATAGCCTTCAGATCCCCTTAAAAGGGACTTCAGAGACCCTTAAAAAGATTTCAGTGTCCCTTACAAAGACTTCAAAACCCCCATAGAGAGTTTTCAGAACTTCTGAAGTCCCTCCAAGTTGTTCTGAAGTCTCTTCAAAGGGTTCCGAAGTTTCTGAAAAAAATTTTGGTTTACTTTTTACTTGCTTTTCAACTTTATTTGTGATTTTTGATTACTTTCAGATGACTTTTAATGAATTTTTTCATGATTCATGATTCATTTTTTTGCATTTTTGACATACTTTTGGTAAATTTTCACTCATTTTTCAACATTATTTCGTGATTTTTAATCAATTTTCTACATTTTTTCATGAATTTCTATCAATTTTTTATCCAATTTTTGCTCATAAAGTAGTCGTTTATGGTCGAAAAATCTACTTATAAGTACTTGCCTGATTTTTAATTCATATTTTCTTCATTATTTTTGAAATTACGCCTGAGACAAGTGAAACACAAAGCTACAAATAGAAAATGTTGGTTTCTCTGCTTACGAAATCTTTTGTATGAAAGAACTTGCTACAAATTCGTGTTCAGCAGCTGAAACCCATTAACACTATTCACGCGATGAAAGCACTCTACTTTCAAAAGTACATATTGTAATTTGAAGATTCCCCCTGCTCATAGCATTATTTAAATTGTATATAATTACAATTATCTAAATATACTTCTAGATGGTGGTAAAAAGACTATGGAGAGTTTTGGGAAAAGCTCATTCCACACCGGACCAAACTTTTCAGATTCGTGTTTAGGGCATAAAAAGAGTCCAGTGCAAAAAAATTCAGATCGTTCAATGTTATTTTTCAAGGTTAATGATTAGTTATGCTATGATTGTACTAATTCGACTCAGAGGAAGATTTACCTTTCCAAATCTTGTTTCCATGTATATATTTCGGGTAACGTGGGTTCCCTTTCTCTAAAGCGAGACTCGTACCATGGCACCCAAACTTTTAGGATAGCACGATGATTAAAACACTTCTTATACATTCTTTACTTCTCTGTTTTCGTTCATCTACCTTGAAGACACCAATAAATGATAACAAGACTGTTTCACATACCTACTTGCGAAGTAAAAATACACTTGAAAAAAATTGAAAAAAGGAAGAAAAAGTGTATTTAAAAAAAAAAAAAGAAGAAAAAAAAAGTAATAAGAGTAAAATATAATCCTAATCAAAGAAACATAAAATTCACACGATTTTTTGGTAACGAAGACTAACAAACTAGAATTATTTGTATAGAAAGAGATCATTTCGAAGATTAAACGTTTTTTTCGTGTCACCGATCGACGGTCGTACAATTTAAATCGAATACTTTTCCGTAATTTTGCGCGATACCGTATTCGCGACTTTGTTGCGACAACGTTGGTTCATCGAAACACAAGAACGGTTCGGTCGATGGACCGGTTAAATGCAGTATGGTTAATTTTGAAGAACCTTCCATGGCGATCACGACGTATTTGCCACCTGATAATATTTCAGATGCGGTGATTGTCTTGCTAGGGGTGTAAATAGCTGTCAGTTCACCTGCGGTGGCAGAAAATAGAGATAATTAGATTTACAGCGAACCGGGTATGCAATTTAATTAACACTCGTGTATGTATCAACCGTTTGTTAGGTTCCATAGGCGAATGGATTTATCTCGACCGCTAGAATCGGTTGATAAGAACGAACCGCCGATTGCATCCAATCTTAGATGAGTTACTGGTGATGTGTGACCTTCGAGCATCCATTTGCAAGCACCTGGCATTGAATTCACATTTATTAATATTTAAAATTACGAAGGGGTGGTTTTACTTTGAAGATAATGACCTGTGATCAGATCCCATATAGAAATAGCTCCGTTTTGATGACCGCTCAGAACACAACTATCTTTCGACGATATGTCTAATGAAACGCAATTAACACCTGGTTTCCATTTTTTGAATAATGTGCCAGATTGTAAATCGTAAACGACGATGAAATTTGGACTAGGTTCGTCTACTTCCTGTATCATTTAAAAATATAATTGTGAGGGTACCTATTTAAATATATATATCCTTGCTGTTATTTTAGCTTTTGTACCTTGGCCACGCAACAGACGAAATTTCCCTCATACGTGATGGCAGCTAATTTCGTTATAAAATCGTGATGAGCTATTCTTAAATCGTAGAGTAATTTACGAGATGCTAGATTCCAAACCAATAAGGGGAATGGCTTTTGAGTTTCATCTCCGCAAACTAAAATCCTGAAAATATTTCTCGATTAAATTCTTATTTCGAAATAATCTACTTATTTTTAAAGCTACGTACTTTCCATTTCCAGAAACTAATAGCGAATTGAGAAAACGATCTTCTCCGGCTTTAAACGAAGTGACTAGATCACCGCTTTCGAGATTCATTAAATTAACATACATTCTATTTCTAGATAATGCGACTAAATGACTAGGATCATGGAGACCGAAATAAGGCATTTTTTGATTCATTACTCCTGTAAAAAAACAATGATATGATTTCGCTTAATCGATGCTAAATATAACTATCGATAAAAGCTCGAACGGTAAACCAACCTTTTAATTTACTAACTAATTCACCGGTATTTAAATCGTAAATTCTTAATTCTCTGTTGCACAGAACAACACAACGAAACTGATCAATCATTTCTAGAGCCATAGGTTGTGGTACATTTTTCAGTTTTCTTACTAATTGACAACTGTAACGATAAATATTTACACATCAATAACTCGAATAAAATATAAGCATAAAAATTTCTTCTAAATATGGCAATTTACTTGGTTACATCCCAAACTGATATCTCTTGCATATCAGTTGAAACGGTAACTATGAAATCAGGTTGAAATTCAATCCTTTTAATTACATCGAATTGATAACCTTTGAGATTCTTTTGTTTTTCTACATTTTCTAAAGTTTCTAAATTATCTAGATAAATGTAAAAAAAAAAATTATAATAATAATTAGATGTGAAAATGTAACGAACTGATGAGAAAGATTTCACTAATAAGTAAACCCACCAGCAGGAGTAGGATCTTCTAAACAATCTGAATACGACAGCAAAGAAAATATTGGCGGTTTCTTTATAACGGATTTGATTGTATTATAAAAAGGACTAGTATTAGATAAAAATTTTCTTTTGTAATCGTTAAGAAATTTTAATAATTGAGAATAAAATTGACGTCCGTCGTAATGCAGAGCGGAGGCGTATTCTTCCAGAAACATCTGTATTAATATTAAATTCACGTCGGATTCTTTTCTACTTAATTTTTCTAATTTAACGTCTTCTAAAGCCTGAAATTGATAAAATAAAATTGGTATCTCAGTAATTTAATATAAAAATCTTTAAAAATTAACGATACCTACGTAACAACTAAATTGAGTGAAATATAATGACGAGAGAATGAATCGTTTGAATTGAAAAATAAAATTGCGAAAAGTATGGAGAGAATGGAAACCTTCAGATTTTTATACTTACCCTTACATTACCTAATATTAAAAAAAATAATCGGGAATTTTGAAAAAAAATCATAATATATTTTTTAATTTTGGAAACAAATTTGTAACATGGAAATTGTTTAGGAAATTGACGTCGGAAATTCGTTGAAAATAGCTAATGTAAAAATCATTGAAAATTACAAAAATTTTAATTAAAAAGTTCTTCACAATGGCAAGTTGTACTATTAAAAGGGTCACACGCCAAATGTTATAATTGAATGTAAACCTTGAAAAATTTCAAAATATAAAACTTTTGTAATTAGAATGCCAAAAACAATAAACAGAGATAACTCAACGAATAAACGATTTTTAAACCAATGAATGAAACATCAAAAAACCCGATTCTTATGAAATATTCAGGGTGTTTCGCTTCGACAGTACTTTCTTCATGTTATAAATGGAGCAACTTAAGTTGAACGTATGTATAATGTTTTGCCTATCCTAATCATTTCAGGAATAAATATACACCGATCTGAAATTGTTCTCCCTAAAAAACTGAGGTCGTTTTCAAAAATTTGTAACTTTTTATCCAAAAATGCTAGAGATGTCCGATTTGCGCCGTAGTGTAACGTACAAAGTGTAGGACTTCCAGTAAGTTTGTGAAATATCTTGAATGATGTAAGAAAAAACACAAAAATCTTGCAAAAAAATTTCACATTTTTGCCCTTGACCTTTCACCATTTTGCATGATGATATTTTCTCCAGGTTGTTTAGAAATTTTCGGCAAAAACATCACTATGAAGTTTTATACTACTTTTCAGAAAAAATTATTCTTTGATGAATATTTTTTTGCTAAGAAAGTAATGTTATTGAAAAATGTACTCAATTTTCGGCATTTTCTCTGAATTAGTTCATTATTACAGCAAAAACAGCTTTTTAGTAGAATTTATACATTTTTGAGTTTTTTTTTTTTTTTTTTTTTTTAAAAAAAGGAAAAAAATTGTAGCATGAATTTTTTTT
>FIZR01001716.1:0-25585 GCA_900060175.1 Ferrisia virgata
GTGTTTAACAGTAATTTCTTCTGTATTGCAGAACTGGCAATTTGGTTTGGGAGTTTTTAAGAAGAGGTAGTTATGTGTGAGTTAGGCGTGTCTTATGCGAATGATTAGCCTGCTATAGTAATTAGATGGAATAGGTAACATTATGGACCACTTTGAATGATATTTGCTTCAATGAACAATTTCACTAGCTTTGCTATGGAGAGCTTTTACAGGATTTTAAAGAGTGTATTTCATCATTTTAATAGAAAACTAGTAACAAAAAATAGATACGAGTACAAATGTGAACTTGAAATCATTAGATATAAAACATACGAAGAGAATTAAGTAATCTGACGTAAGCTTATAAGAGTACCGAGATCCTTCGAAAGCAAACTTCCTTCACCTCCATATCAATGAAAATTTCAAGAAACCAACAATACACTCGTCAAGATCGAAATTTATAAAACGACAGAAATTTAATTAATAAGAAAAAAGCAACTCAATGGGCAAACTTCCGAAGCGAATACCTACTTCATGTCTAGCAACAACCTAAACATGTATTTTACGCCATGTCTCGACCAACCACACGCTTCTACTTTCGAGAACCCGAAAATCCATTATATAAACCAGCGATTAACCAAAAACAATCGAACTACTGTTGATTCAAGCATGACGAAGACGAAAGTTGATGAAAAATCCACGTGCGAAGTTTCAAACATCATTAAACAAATCAATCACTGCAAAAACCACTCGACTACCGGTGATTTTGACGTGTACGTAAGTACAAAGCTGCGAAATTTCATTTTCAAAGGTCAACGTTACCTTGTCGTCGTCGTCGTCGTTGTCGGTATCAACGGACACATTGAGTAAACACGATATCAAGTTACCTACTTATAAACTGTCAACATGGTGGCGTTTACTTCTTAAATCAAAATACCCTCCTTCGTGGAAAAAACGATTGCACAAAATAAACTCTAATAGACGAGGTGTTTACTCGAGGGTTTTTATTTATTTCAACCTCAACAATCTCGTATTTCGCTTTTATTTCAACAATATTAAGGACCAAGTTATATTTCCATCAAGTTAACATCGACAACTTTGTTTCAATTTATTAACATTTCCAATTACCTTTAGTGTGCTCGCTTGTGTACATATCGGTACAACTATCGGAAAATTTAATATCCGCGAAAAGGATCCAATACATACCTATATATATAGGAATGATGTTTAGTGGGGTTGGGGGTAGAGGTGGTGGATTTTGTTTCTTTTGACAGAAAATTCGTTTGTCCTGCGGTTTTGGTAGGCGTTGAGTATATTTTAATTAATAGATACAGAAGATACTTTGGTGAAATGGCGTTAAAAAATAATTAAATTTCCACATAGGCTAGTCTGCGCCTTTGAAAATAGTATCAATATCACGTTGAAGGTGCCTGCAACAACGACAACAAATCAGCAGTTTCGGATTCGGATATCCCATCATTATTAATTCACCATCACGCAGCGGCAAACAATTAAAAACAATAACACCGAAGGGCCATATCGTCATTGTTATATAATAATTGAAAAAGCGGCCTATACCTACTTCCTTTGATTCAATTATGTCAAGGCTCGAATTGGTTAACTTAATTTCCTTCGTTAAGGCAGAAAATACAACTTCACACATAGGGCTTCAGAAATTTACAAGTTAAAGGGATTCAAGCTCGTTAACAGAAACCAGACAAATTAGGTAATAATCCCATCGCTTTAGAAGTAAAGTCTTGAAATTAATACAGCACTGTCATAGTACTACGCTGGATGTTGCGAAGGTAACCGATCGTTTAGTTAAGTTGACGCGACTAAACATTGCTTTTAATAAATTTCATTCTTTACTCTGCGCTTTAGAAAGGTAGCTTTTTATAGTTAACAGTTTCGAAGACATATTCCAACTATTTCGTTAATTTTAAACCTTGTTAGCGAAATATTTCAAAAATTTACAACGTTTTTTTTTTCTTTTCATTTTTTTTCTTTTTTTTTTTTTTTAATCCATCCATTTTCCACCCTCTCGAATTCCGTTCGACTTTTCCATTACAGTACGACGATGGACGACAATAAAAACCTTCAAAAATTCTCACCTTTCATATTAAAAAATTGTTAGCATTTTTAAAATAGTAAATGAATTTTCGATGAGTAAAAAAAAAAAAAAAAAAATGTACACGGTACACGACCATAGTCAGAAAGAACGAACAAAAATGTACTACGTGTATTGCTTCCTTTTTAATACTTATACCATATCGTAATACCCACGCTTTTCGCAACCGGCAAATGCGAATACTTATCAACATTACATATATAGTCGCATTCTTTCGGTTATTTTTTCGTGTTTTTTAACCGTTTGAAAATTTTTCATCGCTCCGATGTCGCCGCCGGAGTCTTTTTTTTTTTCTTCTCCTCTACCTCGTTCTCTTTCTCTCTTTACGTAGGTAATCAAATCGTATTACCGGTACATTGATCCTTTCATTTTAAAAAGTAGAATATTGAGTATTGGCAACGTTCGCTACGTTCGACGCGTAGTTCAACATACCTATAATATACTACCTACACCGAGCAAATCCTCATTTACAATTCAATTTCACATTTTCGTTCAATTTCCAATACTTATACCTTAAATTGCGAACACGTGTAACCTTCTGAGTGAAAAGACGAAAAAAACCAGCATGATATTCCCCTCCTCCGCTTTATAATTCCACACCGATCATATACTTCTAAATGTACCCACCGTCTAGATACGTATTTGAATCGTACCAGTTATCCAAGAGGAGTACGTTCAGTTTTGGGGGACGAAAATTTTGACATTCTCGAAATTCACACACACACCTTGATCTACATACTGGTTCGATTTTCTAGTTCAATGTCGAATAAGTGAAACCCATAATTTTCTCCCACTTTGGATAGACCAACAGGATGACTTCTGCATAAATTAGAGGCCTACAATCTTTGATTATCATTCATTTGATTTGTTTCAATTCGTCATTACTTGTTTCTCGAATTTTCGATTATTTTATATTTCAATCACAGATAAATCTCGTTGGCTCCTACCACTCGAAAATGTATTTAGGGTTAGATAATTGAAATTTGAGGTAGAAAATAGTGCCAGATTCGAAGTCAGCGACTTTGAAAACCTGTATTGCGTAATGTCACATGCTAAAATTGACATGTACTTCCTTTCATTTCCTCCTCCCCCCATTCTCACTTCTGTCTTGAAATTCATCAATAATATTCCATCACATGCTTAGGATCACGTTTTAGCTTGATTAAGTAGCCTTCCTTCTGAAACAATAAACCGAAAAATGGAAAATTCTGACTTCGAATCACAGTCTGGCAGCTCCTTCGCAGCTTTTTCAACCTAACAGATCGGCATATTTGGATTCAGCGTGAAAGAAATCCAATCCAATGGCACCAGTTTGAAACATCGACGTTTTTAGTTGACAGGTATGCTAGATGGGGGCGGGCGGGGAGACAAATTTGGCTTTCTAGGAAATCTGCAAACGGCGGGGTCACAATAGTTGCAGAATGACCTCAAAAGAATGTGGTAAAAATTTCAGCCCCTTTACTCAATTTTTCAAGCTTGCAAAACTCACTTATAATTCGAAAATTTTCAAAAATGGAATTATTATTCATTCTTGAACTCGAAGGATCATTGTTGGGAAATTTTTGGCATTTCCCCTTTTTTCAGATGATTTTACAAAATGCCATTTTTTACGTGTTTTTACAATTTTTTGAAAAACCATGAAGTAAATTTTTTTTTTGAGAAACGCTCTTCTACCCAAAACGGATTTTGGACATCAATTCTAGATGATTAAGCGCAATATTTCAATTTTATCCCCTACAGATGATTTTTCAGGGCCATTCAAAAAAAATTTCTCTCTACGATTTTGAAATTAATTTGTAAAAAATGAGAAAATTATTTTTCGAAAAAAATTACATCACAAGGGACACTCAGTTTACTTCTTTTTTAAACCATTTTATACGCTGGAAACCAATTCAGAACCTCTGAAAATGGCAAGAGGAAAAAACAGATCTTAAATGGACGAAAGTAAGTGTATTCGATTTATTTTACTAAGAATTTGACTGAAAAAAGAAGTCTTTTAACGAAGTTAAAAAAGTTGTTCAAAAAACACAAAAAAAAACCATTCCTTAAGCAACCCTGAAAAATCTTCTAATATTGTGCTTAATCATCTAAAATTGATGCCCTGCATCCACCTTAGGAAGACGTTTATCAAAAAAGTCTCTTTTATGGTTTTTCAGAAAATCGTGAAAAAACGCAAATGACGTTTTTTAAAAACCCCCCGAAAAAAGGCGGAAATTACAAAAATTTCTCAGCAGTGTTCATTTCGAGTTCAAATTTGCATATTAATTCCATTTTTGGAAAAAAATTTAAATCAATTTTTTGAAAATGTTCGAACTTTAAGTTAGTTTTGCAACTTTAAAAATTTGAGTTAAACAGTTGGAGTTTGTATCACATTCTTTTGAAGTCATTTCGCAAGTATTGTGAACCCCACCGTTTGCAGATTTCCAAAAAAAAAAGTGAAATTCGGTCCACCTTAGTACATACCCAACCTGTACGACCACCATGAAATTTTGAACATTCTTGGTACATTTTTCAGGGCTGGATTCTCGCCTTCTTGGATTATAATGAAGTAGGCGGTCGAGTTATAGCACTAAATAATAAGACTAATTTATGACTAAAATTTTGTTCCACAAGATTATAGTACACCATCCCCCGTAACACCAAATCTAAAATTGGGCACACGCAATTTTATCCGGTCAACACTTTGTTCTCAAAAATTTTGTTCCAAATCAAGATATGGTAATTTGTCATTAGTTGATAATTTTGTATTTGGAGCTGATTTGTGAGACGATCACGAGATCGATCAAAAACCTCATTGGTATTTCGAATAACCCATTCGATTTAGAGTAGAACACCGGCATTGTTCAGCCCAACCATGAATTAATATTTTTTTTTATATTCACTGTACTAAACAGAAGCCCAAAATTTCCGTGTTGTGGTAAAAACCTGGAAATTTTTTCTAAGCGTTCGAGTTTGAACATTACGGGTAGGAAGTGTTCAATGAGGCTAAAAACTTAAGGATTCCCAAAACGCACACCTAGGGTCACTCCTAAATGTACACACTTAATTTTAACTCCCTAGCTCAATTTGGAGGTAGGTTATACGAGGAATAAACTCAAAAAATCACTTGTTTGGAGCTGTGAGGAGGATGCAATGGAGCTAAAAAGTCGAAACCCGCAATAGGCATATCTAGGTCGCCAACTAAATGTACATACCAAATTTCAATTTCCTAGCTCAATTTGGTGAGGAGAGAGGGGAGGACCAGTCCTTTTTTCAAGGGCAAAAAGAGGGAAACCTTCATATCTCCCTCCTAATTGACTAAGGAGCTTGATTTTTGGATATGTTATACAACTTGATTCTCTATCAATTGGCTTAAAAGGGAGCAATTTTTGCGTTTTTGACTTCTCAGCACCCCCTCCCCTAAATTAGGGCATGGCTGAATTTTGACTCAAGTACATCCCCACTCATATATATCTAATCTGCCGCCATACTGAGCCGATTAACCGAACTGGAGCGATTTTTGTCGGTATCGAGTGGAGTAAATGATTTTAATGTTCGAGGGGGGGGGGGCAATAATAAAAATAAATATCTGACGGACCTAAAGAATACCCATTTCGGTCTAGTACACCTACTCATAATATCTCAGTTGGCGTTTAATCCAGTGCAACGTTGAACATTGCATGTTCAAATTTAAACGAATTAAATTTTTCCATTTTGGAGAAAAAATTCACAAGTTGCTATATCGGAAGAGCAGATAATAAATATCTAAAACTAGTATTCTGATTACTAGGACCACAAAATGGTGGATTTTATACATATTTTCTTCACTTCATCGCTATATCATCCTGAGGCCGGTACAAAAATCCCCCCTCCCCTCCAGACACTTCGCTCTTTCATGGCATACCCTAAAAACTTACTCCTTTAAAATACTGAAGTCAGGAAGGAAGGTAATTTGATTATATAAGGTAATCTATCACTCCAAGACACTGATATCTGAATATTCAATGGATCTAAATAAACCAAATTTCATACTAAACCATTAAATACAAAAAAAAGATAAAAATAAAAATAAAAATAAAAATAGCTCAAAAACATTAATTAATTCTGTAATAATCGCAATACATGAGAAAAAGTACTCTACAAACATTCTTAAAACAATACAATTCGTTGCATTAGTGTGTAATCCTTTCGTTGAAGAGGGAAGCATCAAAAAAAAACCCCATCATCATCGTCATCCTGTCCCCAAAAGTAGCCCATCATTCTGTAATGAATATAAAAAAAAATACTATTAAAATCTTCTCAAGAAAGTGCATTCCTTACAAAATAGCGAACTGCGTGCGAATTATGAAAAAGCAACCACCATGAGCCGATATCGAAGCATAAGCTTATATATGTAGAATAGACCGAACTAATAAAACCATCAAGTTAATAATTACCATCCACATCAATCACTACAATATGGGACTTTTAAATGCTTATTTACATAACTGAGGACTCGATACAATCACTTAATCTGATCAACTTTACACAACACTCCAATTCTTTTCTACATCCAGCAATACTCATCGCAAAAAATGGACATGCCTTATGAATCAACGTATCGCAAAATACGAATACCTATTTTATAACAGGTAGCTAAATACAGTTAACTAAAATCTACTATCTAATTATATCATCTGAGTACTTACGTTATTTCGAGTACTGTATCATATCTTGAATCAGTCCACTGCATCTTTTCACAAGCAAATTCTATGATATCGACGCAGACGTCTCAAACTTTATCCTTCAAGGAATCCGATTTTTGTTACCTGAAAATACACATAAAATGAACGTTATTTACATACAAATTAATGAAATGAAAAAATTCAAATATTTTAAAGATAAAGGTAAAAATAACTGAAATCAGTGCAATTTATTGCAGCCATATGAATGTCATCATCAACATCAAACGGTAATTTTTATCATCATTTTAACATTCGTGCTCTATTTCCAATTTAAGATAATAATATAAATAACAAACTAATGTAAACTTTAATCAGTTCATAATAATGCAGCCATATAAATGTCATCATCAACATCAAACGGTAATTTTTTTCATCATTTCACACGTACTTAAGACTACGTTTACGCAGATAGAATTCCTTTCTATTGTTTTCATGTATTAAAATTAAAAGTAGTAGCTAGGTAAATATGTATCGCAATGAGTAAATATAAAAAAATGAAATAAAAAAAATAATCAGTGAATAATGCAGCCATATCAATGTCATCATCAACATCAAACGGTAATTTTTTTCATCATTTGATAAATATAATGATAAATAAGTAGGTCTAGGTATTTACATTTTTGAATAGAATGCTAAAAGGTATGGAGCACAAATTACATACACAATCAACGAACCACACTTTCAAACACTTTAAATTGAATACGTGAAATACAGAGGGTAAAATCAGATCTATATTATGCAGCCAATGTGATATTATCATCAATATCAAACGGTAATTCGTATTTCTCATCATTTAGAGAGTGCAAAAAAAATTATAAAGTTCGAAGTTTTTATAGGAAAAGATAACGATTTTTTCAAAACAGGCTCCATCCTCATCAGACTTCGACATGAGGAGTAAGTTTTACAATTTTTTTATTCTACATGATACATATGTATTAATCATTAGTGGGAAGTACTATGCAAAAAAATAATTTTATCCTAAAAATCCCAAATTCTTCCAACGACCGTTTGGAAAAAAAATTGAAAAAAAATGTTTGTCTCTTGAAATGCTTATAACTTTTGCCTCAGCATCCTCTTGTCATTAGTTATGGCAAGAATGGAATGGATTTGTGGGAAGTTCAGGTAAGGGGCTCTGTGGCTGGAATTTGATATACAGTATGGTTCAGAATAAGTGACGGATGGATTTTATTTTTCAAGGGTTGCAGTTGGCGAAACAATTCGAACTACTATTAAATTTTAGTACACATACAGAGGGTCTCAAAAAATTAAATGGAACGCATATCAGTTATGATTTAAATTTCTGATATCACAAATGGAAATGGCTTATGTGATTTTTCAATTTTGAAAACAATGCAGAGGTTTACGAGTAGCTAACAAAGATTACCAAAAAACTGAAGCTGAAAAAAAAATTTCAAATAAAAATTGCAGAACTTGAAACGCTGATCATTTCCTACTCAACATTTTATTTCTCCCTGACTCCGGAGAGGAGTTATATGTATGTTTAGAAAAAGAGGGCTTGTTTAATTTTGTGAAATTAATATTACCCTTCCAATGCTAGCCAGAAAAATATTTTTGGATAAATAATTACTCATTCTATCAAAAATTAAAAAATTTTTAAAAACTGAGATGTGAAGGAAATTTTGAATGTAGGTTGGAGAGCATTACGAACGAATCCTTTTTAAAAAGCTGATCAAAAAATCTTAAATAATTCCATTATCAGCACAAAAAAAAACTCACTATTATACTTATAAATGCACATTATAATAAAATGAAAACACTTCGATCATCATCAGCTTCAGAGTATTTCTTAAAATACAAATTTCAATATTTTGGAAACATCACCCCTTCCCCCCCTCTATATTGGATCCCATAAACACAAAAACTAAAATTTCAGCTAGACTGGTCATGATTAACCAGTGCCCCATGGTTATTGAAAATTCTCATAGAGCAACTAAAACATTGCTCTTTTTGCCGCAAAACAGTGCCACATTTGGGCGGGCAAAATTTATATATTTTTGAAAATCTGCAAACGACAGGGTTACAATTGTTGCGAAATGGCTTCAACACGACATGGTAAAAATTTCAGCTTTACAACTGAATTTATTCAATTTGAAAAACTGACTCAAAAGTTGAAAAAATTTTTTCAGAAATATCACTGGTGACGAATTTTTACGTTCCTTTTTTTTCAGAATTGTTGCATTTTGTATTTTATCACAATTTTTTAAAGATAAACTAGGAAGGGAAATTTTTTGAAAAACGTCCTAATAAAATGTACGCGGTACATCAATTTTAAGTGAATCTAGAACAGATTTAATATTTTCCTCTCGATAAAGTTTGCTTTTTTAGAAAAAAACATATTTTCAATTTTTTTTAACAAATCTATTTTAAAAGACCGAATTTTTTTTTGATTTGTTAAAAATTTCCGGACTCTTTAGAGTATGCAAGTTGAAAAACTTCATTCAGAGTTGAAATTTTCACCGCATTATTTTGAGATCATTTTGCAACTAATACGAGGTGCTCGAAGTACTTGCCCTGTGCACAGATACACTAGTTCCAGCGAGTTTTTCATTTTTGGAATTTTCCGGAAGCCCGCTACTTTAAATAAGGTATCTAGTGCTCCCTGCAATTCTGATTTATTTCAAAGCGTCAAAACATATTTTCAATCTAAGAAAGACTCTTTTAAGCCACACGGATCTGAATCTGGCTAACACAAGATGGGAAAAAACTGTTATTGAATTTTAGTCCAAAACTGGTTGCATGAAATAAGAGCTATTTTCTGATCTTTTCCGACGAATTTCCCCCCAAAATGTCACAGTCATACTATAAATTGTTTTTCAACGATCGACACAAATAATTTCTACAACTTTCGCGATGCCTTATGGCCTAGTGTTTGTTGATTGTTTCGCTTATCTGTCACGGTCATCAATCGACTGCCCACCATTTTTAAACCGACCAAAACCAATCATGAGTATAGTCCGTTTCATTTAACTTGTCACTTGGAAAAAAAATAAACAAACGCTCATTAGCCAATAAGATGCATGAAGAGGACCAAATTAAGATATCGTATTGGCTAATTAGCATTTGTTTACCTATTTTCAAACTGACAAGTGAAATGAAACGGACAATAGGTACGACTCATAAACACCTCAGCATACGTTATTTTTAACATTTCATGATTTTTGGTTGCGTTTTCACCTAATTTAAAAAAGAAATTTATACAAACACATTGCTCTTTTTTTTCATCCATTCGAAGAATCATGTCCATACTTAAAAATTCATAAAACAAAGTCAAATAAACCTATCGAGTTCAAACTTGCACAGTATCCTTCTAAGGCACTTATTTAATTCTCACTGTATGCGCTGGTCGATACCCCCGCCCAGGCCCAGATTAAAGAGGGTTGAGAGGTCTGCAGCCCTGCCCCCTACCGTCAGTGGTCTATTTGATATATTAAATTAATTTTTTCAACAATCTGAAGCTTTAGTCTGAGAGGGAAAGTGAAAATATTGGAACAATTTTGCCATTGCTTCGCTTCAGTAGTGGTTAGTTCTTTACTTTTTCCTTTCTTGAGTTAAGTATCATAAATAAATATAAATATTAACCAATTTCTACTTTTAATTTTCAACATGGCTGAAAACTTCGGGTTAAATTAGGCAGTGTGAAGTTGAAGGCATTTTTGAATAAGAAATTCCGCAGAAGCCTTAACGCTCTTGGACCCAAACAACTCAGAGGATGTATAAATTGACCAAATTTTTTCAAAAGTACATTCTTCGCCAATTAAAATTAATTTCTTCCCAAAAATTTTTGCCCTGGCTTCGCTATCGGGCAAAATCGTCGTTGATTGCAAGAAGAAATAAACCGAATTTTAGTTTAAAATTTAATAATCGTAGTTGACATTTTTCATGATTTTTCGCCTCTTCCTGAAAAAGTCCATGTTGAGTTCCTGAACACTATCTCGCAATTTGCCTTGAGAAACATTCGAATACATTAATTTGTATACCAACGTACTAAATTTCACGTGCGTACTATAAGAATAAAAAATTATGGGGGGGGGGGGGGTCAGAAAACCGGGGCTCTTAACGCTGCTATCAACCCCGAGCCTCACATATACTCAATCCGTATCTGCCCCTCCCCATTTCCGTGTTACAGTACCATTCTGGGAACTTTTTGATAGCACCTCGTATAACTCTCACCATTTGCAGATTTTCAAACCATGCAAAATTTAGCCCACCATGGTCCATATTCAACTAAAAGCTCTTTAACACGCGAATAAATCACAGATACTGGACATTAGACAAATCGCTGGCAAGTTAAAAGCACTGAAAATCAGTTTTCATCAACCAACTTCAAGTACTACGCAATTTTTACGAACCTCGATGTTTCAATCATAAAAATCTATTCCGCAGAAAATATGAAAATAAAAATGGAAAAAGAAATCAGACATAATGATTCACACATTAACAATAGAATATTCCAACGTACTAAATTCGATGGAAGAGGTCAACTGAGCCCACATTTGCAGATTTTAAAGTCAAAATAACTAAAATTGCATTGGTTTGATTAAAATCGAATGAAGTTCAATTTTCTGGCATCCGATCTCACGTTGAATCCAAAGTTTTGAAAATTGTATTTCAAGAAACACCTCAATTGATACATTTACAGTTTGAAATACTCACCATTTCAAGGCACATTCTTGGTACCGCAATTGCCCAATGCCCACGCATGTTAAAATCGTTCGTTCACCCAGCACACGCTACCTAAAATCATCGAAATAAACCAATTAATATAATTACATTAAAAGAACGAATGTGCCAGATTCGTGGCATTTGCAAAACGTCAGTACAATAACCTAGGTAAATAAACGATAATATATTAATAATATTATTGATAATTCAATTTACACGATACGAGACAAATTTCCAAGGTATTAGAAGAAGCACGAAGAAAGATTCAACAGATGATAACCATTCCAACAGGTATATAGTAAGTAATTGATTTCTTTGTTTATAGTTTGCATTTGCAACGAAGACATAATAATTAAACCGTACCACAAAACGATGTATGAAGAGGTGTTATAGTATATTGAATAAATACGTATCGCGATAGATGTGTTACACTCGTAAAGATCATTTTATTTATTCGTCTTTCAGAACCGAGAAAATCATACCTATATGAAAAAAAATCGATCGAAGAAAATTCAAAACATGTAATACGAAATTAGATAAGGTATTATATCAATTTATTCAAAAGTACGAGCATGTAAGCGTATACTCGAGTACGACGACAATTAATTCTTGCAAGAAACAAGCAAAGTAATTCACGTAAGTACGCGTAAATCTCTCCAAAATATTATCTCTCAGACTGGCACACAGAAGTACAGCTACAGATTGCATAAATGGCGGATTTATACGCGACGTTAATTTAACGAGAGGACAAAACACGTAACGTGTTAAGATGATCAATTTTCAAAGTAGGTACATTGCGAATGTCTGTATCATTATGTACAGTTCGAGTAGGAGAACATTTATAATAAATACTCCGGCACATAACGTACAGAGACGATGTATTCTTTTAAACAAGATAAATTGTCATACTCGCGATACTGTCATTTCATTAATACTCGTAAAGCTTATCGACGCGTGTGCTTGTGTACATGTTTGTGTACATAACATACACGGTACATTACGTACATCTACATATATAGGTAGGTACCTAGTATTTTATATACGACGATGTTGTACAGCTTATTGATCGAAAGATGATTCAATTTAGACGAAAGCATCATCAAATTTTCTACTCACAACAACTGTGTAGCTTAAAACGTATAATTTGCAAGCGTTTATACGAACAAAAGAACATACTTACACAGTATGAAGATATAAATTCCAAGTACACATGTGTCACCTTATTACGCGATCAATAAGTTGTACTGACGATATGATCAAATTTATGCAGTAAAATTACATATTTAAGTATAAAAATAATAAAGCAACATTGTAAGTATTATTTTCATTACCTATTATATTTTCCTACCTGATATAATAAAACATTCATATAAGGGATGCTCTGTGTTACAGGCTTCGTAGTGTTTAGGTAGGTCTAGGTACCAATGTCTCTTTGATGTGTCAAATATTAAAAATCTTCTTCATTATTCGATATAATGAAATTATACGAAATAAATTACCTTCATAAATCGTACGGAGTGAGCTAACATAAGATATTCGAGGAATTATTATTTTAAATGAAATTAAATCGGTTTATGGTTGATCAATTACATTCGTTAAAAAAAAAACGCAAGACATTTAAGTATATGTCTGAAAAAGAAAAGGATAAGGGTATAAGCTTAACGAAACTACTAAAACACAAATATATCATATTCGATTATAGTTCGTAAAAAATCAGAAAAATTATCTAGCTACAAAATTAAAATCTCTGAACAGAGATGCGTGCAGAAATAGAAAGGGAATCTGATTGATGAATAGCAAATTGAGAAAAATTCCACGTTTTGAATTTTTAATGATCTGCTCCAATAGTTTACACAATTATAATTATTTAATCACACAAAATTCTATTTTATTTACCTTCAGCAGTTCCCACCACTTCACAAATTGTATTCCAATAAACTTAAAACTTTAGGTTGGAAAAAATTCGAAACTAAGATTTTTTTTCGTAAATACATTGGAAACTGCTCACTGAACAATACACAAAAATTCCTCATCGGTAGGAGGTGTGTAGAGTACGCCGGAGGGAGGGGGAGAGGTGTCACCCAAATCCCGGGTTTTCATCATATTTTCTATGCATAATTGTTTTCATGACAAAAATAATTCAGTGCTTTTTTGATCTACTACAAATTTCCACAACTTTAATATTCAACCTTTTGATCATAAGTTATTGGGGGGGGGGGGAGATTTGAAAATTTCTACACGAAGCTTACACTTAGGTGAGCTGAATTTTTTTTCTTTTTGGAAATCTGCAAACGGTGGGATCACAATTATTGCGAAAATACCCCAACATAATATGGTAAAAATTTCGGCTTTCCAATTCAACTTTTCAAAATTGAAAAACTGACTCTAAATTTGCTAACTTTTAAAAATTCTCAAAAAATTAATACAATTTTTTTTTTGAAATGGAATTATTACATATATTTAAAGCCAAAATCATCATTGTCGACAAATTTTCGCCATTTTTTTTTTACACATCGCTTTTTACATTTCTTTTTTCAGGACTTTCTGAAAAATTAAAAAGGGTGAAAACGCCCCTCTGAAATGAATGTATGACATCAATTTTAAATGATTATATGCAATATTTCAGTTATATCTTCTACAGCCGATTTTTCAGGGACACTCAAAAATAGCCATTTCTCACACCTTTTAAAAGGAATTGTAAAGAATTAAAAAAAAAAAGCGATGCTTTTTCAGCCTGATTTTCCTCACATATTACAATCATGAGAATTGAAAAAAAGCATTACGGATAGGAAGGGTTCAATGGGGTTAAAAAGTCTAGACTCCCAAAAGGCACATCTAGGGTCCCTACTAAATGTATATACCTAATTTCAACTTCCTAGCTCAATTTGGAGCAGAGCTATGTGAGGAATGAACTCAAAAAATAATAAAAATCGTCCAAAAACCATTTTTTTGGGGCTGCGAGAGGATGAAGGCGTTTTTGACCTCTCAGTACCTCCTCCCCCAAATTGGGACATGACTGAATTTTGACCCATGTTCATCCCCACTGATGTATATCTAATCCGCCGCCAAACTGAGCAGATTGACTGAATTGGAGTGATTATGGTCGGTATCAAGCGGAGTAAATAATTTTAATGTTCGGGGAGAAAAATTAAAAAAATTAAAAATAAATATCTGGCATGGCTAAAAATTGTTTTAACGGTCTTCTAAAACCCCAAAACGGATTTTGTTGGTATCCCCTCCCCCTCATCCGCCATTGGTCGATAGACTATAATAGCCTGGTTTTCATTGACAGTATGACATAAAGCATCAGGCTAAAAAAAAAAAAGACTGGTACGAATGGTTGCCCATGATGTAGTTCTCCAAGCGCCTACATATGCACCATATTTTTTTTCCTAACTTCATTATTTTATATTTAAAATAAAATAATGTAAGAGCTGCGTTAGGAACCGATGAAACGAGTAAAAATGATCATATGAACAATTTGCCTAGCTCAAAATTTGAAGGGGAAGTGATTTAAAATAATCAAAAATTTGTAGAAACATTTTTTGTGGTAACGGATTCTTGTGTAACTCTTCAAAGTGAGCGAAAATTGTACTTAAGAAAAATTGCGTATCTTCAAAATTGAAGGGACTGTATGCATGAAAGTTAAACAAGCCTTGACTGGTGATTTTTATTCCCATTTTCCGAATCAAAATCTATGTATTCTTTTTTTACTATTAATAACGCTGAATAAGAAGGAAAATATAATCCTTATTCCATTCAGTGCCTTCAATTTTGAAGATGGGCAATTTTTGTAAATAACAAGCATTCTTTAAACACCGTCGAAAAATCTTATATGGAAGGCAAAATTGAAACGTGACATTAAATTATCTAAAATTGACGTCTTACATGCATGTCAGGAGATTATTTTACAAGTTACATTTTTCAACCCTTGCCAATCACACATGTGACAAATGTCACAGGCTGCAACCCTTGCGTCAGGAGAGTATGAATGTTCCAACGTTGTACCTTCCAGTACGTGTTCACTCTAGCTTGACCTTCATTTACATGTACTAGGAAAATTGCATATTCATCTATTTGAATGGGCAATATTTATTCACTGTAAAAATTTTCAATTACGTTTTTCTTTGTCGGAGTTGGCGGAGCAATTCAATCCAGTGAAAGCAGTGAGCAAAGATCTGGAACTTCGCGTAAACGCTTCAAATACTCAAGTTATGGCTATAGATCGGACTGGACGTCTTCCACAGTCTGATGTCCTGAAAGAATATGAGAAGGTCGACACCTCTGTTCACTTGGGTTCTACTGTAGAAGCCAATGGCGGACCTTCGGCAGAAATACGGCGCCGAATTGCTTTGAGAAAATCAGCAATAGCCAGACTACGGAATGTCCCATGTAATCTAAAGGCATCCAAAGAAACCAGGAAGAGGCTAATCAGAATCCTCGTGTTTCCAATATTTTTGTATGCGGCAGAAACATGGATATTGAAGGCCAATGACAAAAGGCGAATAGATGCCTTTGAAATGGAGATCTGGAGGAAAATATTGAAGATCCAATGGACAGCGTAAAGGACAAACAACACAATCGTAGAAGAACTGGAGGAGCTGATAAGGTTGAGCGTTATACGCGAGAGAAGCACATCGTGGGATATTTTGGACACATGGCCAGAAGGAACGAGGAGAATCTAGAAAAGGATAATCTCTTCGGCAAAGTATGTACCTGGTTCAAGAGGGAAAGGAAGATCTCTTATCAGGGAGGAGCCGGTGGGATATTGTGGACACGTGGCCAGAAGGAATGAGGAGAATCTAGAAAAGGATATTGTCTTCGGCAAAGTACCTGGTTCAAGAGGGAGAGGAAGATCTACCAGATAGATCGACACAATAAAAGCGCGAATGAGATCAGTCGCTTTGGCAGCGAAGAAGGCACAGGACTGTGATGAATGACGCACGGTCGTGATGACTGTTATCTCTTGATTTTCTTCTTCTTTTATAATACTACTGCTAGGTACATCTCAAAAATTATTTATCTGTACGTGCTCCTCAGCCCCTTATGCACAAAAGGTTGCATAATCATTCACTTGTAGAATTAAAATTGTTTTCTGAAAATTAATTTTTATCAAAAGTCAACCTCTACAAAAATAATTGGAAAGTTGAGCAAAACAATTTTTTTTTGAAAAATTATTTCTTTTCTCATTTTACTTTCTTCTTACTCGAATGCGACAAAAAAAAATCCAAAGCACAGAATATTTACCGTGGTGAAATTTTTCACAAGGCGTAGTGTAACTTCCACCAAAATTGATGTATGGTTGGCCAGGGTAAACACCCCTGAAAAAAGATAGCCTCGACGTTCATCTCCTAATACGGCACATAAATGAAATTTGAAATGCAATTCCTCATACCTGTAAAACGGTCTGATACTCAATTCTTGCCAAAACTCAAGATACTTGTTGCTCATAAAAATTTGAATCTATCATTCTTCTGGATTTCTGACTATCAAACCTTTAGCTTGTCTAATCCCTCATTGTTGATTCAAGTTGGAAAAAAAAATCATAGTTTTCGGCAGATGAATAATTTGCAAAATCCATTCACATTTGAGTATTTAATAATAACTACTCATTCATCTCAGAAGCGAATCTTCATTTTAATGGTCTTCTGATCAATCTTATAGAACTCATTTTGATGATTTTTTTTTAAATTGATGCACATTTCTTCGTTGATTCAATCCACCATGGTTTACTGTGACTCAATAAAAACGAATAAGCTGAAATTTACCTGATAAAATTGATTTCAAAGATAAATAAGAAAATATAGTCATTGTAAAACATTTCTAGAAATCAGTGATTCAAAAACAATATTAACTGAAAGAAATTTACGGTCACAAGTTTTCCAGCAAATTTCCATTGACAAATGAAACTTGATGAGTAGATTCATCAAATCAACATTCGAAATGAAAAATAGACCAATCTAGGATGGAAAAAAAATGAAAGTCGAACACCCAAAAGGTACATCCAGAACTACTAGTATTAAGGTAGCTATGTGAGAAAGGCCCCTTTTTTCAATGTCAAAAAAAAAGGAAAAAAATAATATTTCCTCTCCTAATTTATGTACGAGGCTGATCTTTGAAAATATTACACAACCTTTCAGTTTCAATTTTTTTCATTATTTATCCCTTTGCATCTCATGTCCCAAAATTAGACTCGAATGAATTTTAACCCATACACACTCATGCTGTCACCAATCCAAGCTTATTAGCCGAATTTGGGTGATTTAATCCCAATAAGATGATTACTGGCGTGGCCAAAAATCATCTGTCATCCCCCCCCCCTCCTTACTCTCCGTAGGTTGATAGACCGTAACAACCTAGTTTTCACTGACAATATGGCATAAGAACTCGGGCCAAAAAAATATCACTGCTAAAAAAAATATAAAGTTATGAGTAGATACAACAATCATATAAGATCAATATGCAAATGCAGTTAAGAATATTTTATTACCTGATACGTTATTCTCACTTTTAATTAGCGTAATGCAAATATCTCGGTACACTTCTGTTTTCTGACTGGTTATGACCAAGTTTATATGTACAAATAGGGAATGTTAATTTCAACATTCGAGTGGGTAATATATCCGCGTAATAATGGTTTAATTAATTCCAGTTCATTGGCAACAGAAAGGGTTAATCAGGATATTTTATGCGTAGTTTGTGGATAAAGTATTGACCACTCAACTACACACATAATATATATATTAACACTTCAGAACTCTGTCGGTAGACAGAATCTCATCGCAACGTACCACTTATCGACGAATAAAATACAATTGTTTTGATTCCGCTTCTCTTAATGTAAGTAACAGGTAGCTAGACGAAAAATTAACTTTTAATAACAATTCAATTCTTAGCCTTTCTCATCTGTGTTATAAATCACAGTAGGAGGCTAAGAAGAATCTCATGCTCATTTTAAACACTTTTCTCCTAGAACAGAAATAACTCTCAATTTAAACCATAATGACTGCATCTGAAAGAGCATTCTTCAATTACAAACTTTACAATACTTGGATTGCTGCGACAAAACTACCAATGTTAATAACTGGAACTGTAACGAGTATATTCTTCGCGTACTCATGAAATACATAAATTTATTTATGTAAGTAAATTAAACGCGTCTGTATCCCTGTAATCAAGACTAACGTAAGGTTAAGAAGCTGCTAAAGTCAACACACCTTTGGATAACACAAACCACAGAATAAATCTGATCGTTATTCAGGGCATAGACTTGACGATTCGATGATCTTAAAAAATTATGGACGATTTATGAATTACCAAGCCTAATATCGGTTATTTCACTCATCGTCGGTAATGAAAAAAATATTCAATTCAAAAAACAAGAGAAAGTAATAATGAGAAATGACTTATAGGGACAAGGCAAAAAATGGCGGCGGCTCTGTTTACAATACTTTCTTATCATTTTGGAGGTATCTTTGCTATCGTTTAAAGCACTATTTATTAGAATTTACATTTAAAAGTAAAATTTTAAATTTATTTTACACAATTTACCGAGAAAATTGCTTACTAAATCGAAAATGGTGATCCATTGTGCAGTATACAACTGAAAAAACAGTTTTAATGAAGGTGACAAAATTCCATCAACTTTACACCGTTTGCCAAGCATAAAATTGAATGTTTCCGCGCCCCATCAAGAAATCTTGAAAAAGAGAACAAATGCATGGATTGCAGCTTTGAGAAAAAGTAACAGTCCTCTAAATATGGATTTTCTAAAGACATATAGAATATGTGCGAAGCATTTCATTAGTCGTAAGGTATTCCAACGTAGAATGGAAACTGTTACATTCAAGGTTTCAAAATTGTGTAAGGGTCAGCTCCAATATATGAACATTTTTGAATGTATCGCCCAAAACCGGCGAACTATTTTTGAAATTCGAACCATTAAAGCTAATAATAAATTGACTAGACATTCAACAAAACAAAACGAATAACAAAATCAAAAGACTGGTAAACAATTTTGTAAGATTTGAAGCTTACCTTGACAAAACAAAACATAACTCAACAAAAAAAAAATGCTTATAATGTCAAAATTTATGAAAATTATGGAAATAGGTATAATTCTTATAGTAAAACATGCGTATGTATGTTGATAATAACCTATCTTCAAAACGATAAGCATAAAAATAAAGAAAGCCGCCACCATTTTTTGCCATGTCCCTATCAGGATGATGAAAAATATGAAGAAGCCTAACAAAATAAAAAGGAAAACTAAAAAGTATTCTCGTATAAGAATAGGTGAAATTCCTTTGATTTTATATTTTCAAAATTTTCACAAAACATCATGGAGTATTCATAGAAAAATTTAGGTGCTAAGAAAATTTTCCCCACCCTACCTCCTCGTTCAGAATATCGATTTTTTTGAGAAAAAAAAAAAAGAATTGTATTCATCCATATTCAAGAAAAAATTATGATTTTAATCCAAATATTTAGAATACTGATGGGTCTATTGACATTAATTTTTCTGAAGTTTTCTACCCCTCGAAGAGGGAGGGGAGGTTTCATTGACAAAAATCCATTTTGAATTGCTGATGTAGCAAACCCTATGGTGGTACATTAAATTTTTTCACCGAAATATGTTTTCTGCCGAGAACAACTTTCTTCAATTCTATTTTTTAGAATTGGTTCGTTTCCAAAAATTCAAAAAATATTGTTGTTCAACGTAAAATTCTCTATCAGATTACGCTATTAAAATGTTGGCTGAGGAACATCCTCACTGATCTGTGGATATGAGTGCACGGGAGGAGAGAGGATGGGGAGTAAAGAGTCAAAATGTGAAGGAGAGGTTCGAACAAAAAATAAACCCCGGATTCGTACTAAGTGTGTCCAAACTGGAGAATTTTGCTTGCTTTGGGGCTCAGGGGCACTTCCTTCTTCATATTTTAATCAACACCAAGATTGACGATTTTGATGTCATTTTTGCATAAATCAAGCTCCTTGAACACGATAATGAAGTTAGCTTCACAATTCGATCCAAATCAGTGCTTCGTTTCAGTACAAACTTGAGGTAATTTAACAGTAGTTGATATTGTTTTTTTGAAGCTGATTTTTGATACGTCCATAAGATCGATTGAAAGCATCAATGGTATTTTGGGTAGCCCATTCAATTCAAAGTAAACAGCCAGCATTGTTAAGCCCAGCCATGAATTGCATTTGAAATTAACTGGGAAAATTTAGAGTACTCAAAGCTGAACTTCTGAGATGAAAGTTCAACTTTTCATGATGAACGCAAAGGTTCAAAGCTTCCATTTAAATATCTGAAAATTTTCTACGTTTGTTTCAACCAATCAGTTTTCTAAATGGGTTCTTGACACGCCTAGGGAGTACAGTAGGTCTGTAATTCTGGTAAAAATTCAACGAGATAAAAAATGTTGAGCGATACATCGACTCACACAAATTCGACAATACCCAGGTTGAATATCAATTCTTTTTTATGAAACGATTCCTCTATCATCCCTCTTCTCAACATAATTAAAATTCGAGAAAATTGGAAAAATCAGGTCAAACAACCAACAAATGTTCAAACTCAACGACACTTCATTTATTCTTTTGAATTTTAACCGAAATTGAAAACACCTGTGCCACCTACGAATGTTAAGATCTTATTACGTAGATAGAACAGTTGTAACAAATGTAAAAAAGTCTGAAAAATTTCTAAACAAAGCCGAAAACCTACGGCGAGATTAGGATCATTCTGACATGGAATGGCCCAAAAAACTTTTCAACTAATTAAGAAAGAGGTCATTCATCGTATCTCAAAAACATGACAAAAAAAAATTACAATTTTTTTCATCAATTAAAGTGGAGTGTATTATTAGTGAAATAATCGCAGTCGACTTTTTCAATAAATCAACGGTGGATTATTTTAATTCAACTCGAACATCCACCGCAGATAATTCAATGCTCTTTACTTCGAATAACCAAGTATCTAGTTTCGAATCATGAAAAGAATCCAGTCTTTATTCGATCCTTACTGCTTATTATTTAATTCATCGATGATTACGACGAGATACGTTGCCACAAACATAGCGATAATTTCAGAAAAAAAGAAAACCACTAATGAATATCTTAATAATATTTTATATTTTAAGAAATCTTACGTAAGAACTTTATGTACAGCATCGAAATTATACTCCATTAAAGAAAAATCAACTCACGATACTACTTCATTAATAATATTTCGACAGCACTGCAAGTGTTGGTTTTCTTTCCTTACTATTATTAATATCATCTTAGAAGTGTTCGTATATCAATAAAGTTTTAAAAAACAAATGTACGTTAAAAAAAAAAAAAAGAAAGGAAGGAGAAAGAAATCAAAAAATAAAAGAACATGAACTAAGAGTTACAATAAACGAATAAAAAAAAAAAAAAACTTCGTACTTTTCTCAATTAAAAGGTATCGAATTTCCAATACATTTATACGAATCACGAAATAGTACGTGTTATCGTACTACCATATCAACAAAACAAAACTAAGAAAGAAGTATTATAGAAAATACTGTCCCTATAATAATCAATTAAAAGTTGCCAATGCTACCATAATATAAAGTTACAGAAATACTAAAACGTAAATTAAAAATTATTACACATAGTCAAAAGCGAAAATTTCTTTTTAAAAATTTAACGATGTCATCTTCTACAAAGTGTCTAAACATAGGCGTATTGGAGGGGAAAAAATCGTAGGTACTGGTTAGCTCCGAAGAGTATACTAATTATTAATCATTAAGTGTAAGTATTTTTTCCATTGCGGACGATGACGATGGTGTTGTAATTATTGTAAATGTATGTGTGCGTGTCGATTGAAATACGATGATAGGTTATAAAATGCGTAATCCTATGTACAATATTAAAATATGTATTTTTTTTTCCGTCAAAATTATTCGTTTGTGTCATCATCTCGTATACCTGAACGAATATCAGTTTTTCTTTCGTTTTGTATTTATTTTTTATACCTATTTTTCATCTTCTGAAAAAGGAGTATTTCCTTTTTAGTTGGCTTTAATATACTTTTTTTTTCCTAGTAACGTCGACGTTTATTGGGAAAATCTTCGTGGCCAGGATGACCATGTCCCCAACGACGTGGGTGCTGTTCGTCTTTCCGTCCTCCTTCGAAGCGTGGATTTCGTTCCATAAACATATTCTGTTCCTAATTATCGGGAAGAACCGATACACAGACAATAATAAACGAATATTTATCATTAGTTATTTCATTTTTACCTTTTTTTTTTTTAATTTTATTTTTGGCTTTCTACAAACATTGTAGATAGGAAAGTGGTCCTTATTCATTCTGGTATAAGAAAATTTTTTCAATTGTACCAATAAATTAGAAACATATTTCAGGACATTGAGACACACCATCGCTCGGTATAGTAAACCCTATGCGCACAAATATCTTAAATTCGAGTAAAAATAAAACATTAATATAACTTTCGGTATGGAAGCTTCAGCGTTGTAACAAAATGGTATTCATACGATCGAATAATGAATCCAAATTACTATAGTTATCTTTAAAAATTTCTCATCCGTTGAAAGTAAGTTATCAATCAATCGGCAAACTCATTAGTTGGAGAAGGAAGATTTGTAGAGTTGATAGATACGAAGATAAAATAAAAATTAGCGAAATATTTCCAATAGTATCGAAGTAATAAATATCATTTATTTATCGATAATACGTACTATGGTGATTCACGAACTGACAATTTTCCTTTTTTCGTAGATAAATAACTCGAGTCAATTCAACAGGTTACCATTTATCAAAATGTACCAATACGACAAAATACTACTCGCGCATTCGTAATGAGAGTAATATGCTGTATTAATCATAGAAACTTTTCAAGTAGTCCAAACTTGGGCAAACTTGAATAAGTAAAATGAAATCGATCGATTACATTAGTATTTCCTTTTCATCAGTTTAAAACATGAATATGACAAATATAAACAAATTATAAATGATAAATATATCCAGAACCCCTATTGAATCAGCATTTATCAATTATCAAAGAACCTCGATCAATAGAACCGGTGAAATGACCCCCAAAGATGAAAATCGAATCAGAACTGAAACCAAAACAAATATTGATACCGGTTCATCCATATGATTTTTTCTTCGCTTAGCTTTTCGAGTTTCAAAATCAAAAGTTATACGTTATTTTTCTCTTTTTCAACCTGAATAAATTACTAGGATAAAGGACGACGAAGCCAAGGAAATGATCTCCCCTCTGTCGATAGGTTTCTAAAAGGGTGGTATTCTTTTACCTTACAAATCGACTGTAGATTACGGGGACCACCACTAAAACATATTCAAGTGAAGAACAGGCAATGGAAAATTTCCGCTGCTTAACTTTTTTCAAAAACAAACAATAGCCAAAAATATCACCCAATTGAGCTCGAAATTTTACAAAATATCCTTCAGATTCTAGCAGATATGATCTAGATGATTTAAATTAATTTTACACGATATTTCTTCCTTTGGGTTGGCAAGGACTTTTTACTTTAATGACTCTTCAATAAAAGTACAAAAATCTCGACTGTATTGTGTACAGTTGACCCTTAAAAAAATCTGAGGCTGCATTAACTAAATATTATTAGAATTTTTTTCCAGGAACAGCTTCAAATTTCAACTTCTTACTGATAAAATTTTATAAAAATGAAGTTTGAAAAATTCTACGTCACAAGCGTGGAATCAGAAATTCAAAACGGATTTTGTTGATATCCTCCCCCCTCCCCCATTCACCGTTGGTAGATAGACTGTGATGGCCTGATTTTCATTGACAATATGACAAAGAAAATCTGGCCAAAAATTGAAGAGTGTAATGCTTCAGGATTGTTTGGGCAAAGTATAAAAAGAAAAAATTACTCGTCAAGAACAGGAAATTTTAGTTGCACGAATTGGTAATAATCTTTACTCGATTGAAACAGATTGAGAATAATATTCAATGTTTTAGAAATCCGCCCCTCCCCCTCAATCAAAAATTCATGGGTAAATGATTCAGAGAAAATTCAACTTTCAATGTTAAACATTTGAAATAGCATATTTTCAGAGCTGTATTGAACAGAAAGTAGTGGTAAAAAGCGTAGAATTTTCAAACTTTCCAATGTGTCTCATGATAGCAAGCCCTCTCACCCCCCCCCTCCAACCCAACACATCCCATTTCGGCGACAATTAAAATTACTGTTATTGGTGTCGTATTAACATAGCTTGAACCTTCTGAGTACGACTGTAACATTCAATTTACCATTTAATTATTGTAGGTATCATTTCGTTAGTGGTGGTGCAATCCAAAACAGTGGATTTTTATTAATTAGGTGTTTGGTTTAACCTTTGACATGCCCAAAAATGATCTCATTGATATTTTATGGCAGTAGAACGGATTTTTTGAATACCAAATCCTCCTCTTCCTCACTTCTTCGACTGTTTGAAGAATTTTCCAATATATCGTAAAGGTATGCTCCCGCAAGTATATCAAAATGCCCTTGATATCAGATTTTCAAAATTTTCACAAAACATTACTAGGTGTTCCTAAAAAAATTTTATGGCCAAACAAATCCCCAATAGTAAGAAAGTGGCACCGAAATTTCACGAACCGGTATTGGGGCACTATCGCCCAAATTTGGAGCAATACCTAATTTGGTGATGTTTTTCCATAAATCGAATCCCTTGAATACGATAATGAAGTCAGATTTACTATTCGACCACAATTAATACCTCATTTTGGGCATTGTTTCAGAGGCAAAAATTTGATGGTAGCTCTGCGCTAAAACAAGGTATTAACTGAGGTCAGATAGTGAATCATACTTCATTATCGTAATCAGGGAGTTCGATTCACGTGAAAACGTCACCAACGCCACCAACCTAGATATTGCTCCATACTTGGGGTAGGGAGTCTCCCTGAGCCTCAAAACGGGTGCGTGAAAGTTCGGTGCGACTTTCTTACGATATACGAAATCTCAAAACTCTTTCGTTATAAATTGTTGTTTGGTATTAATATGGAAGTTGCCGCCCTACTTAAAATTGACTTTTTTGAACAAAATTGCA
>FIZR01001717.1:0-13027 GCA_900060175.1 Ferrisia virgata
TCTCTCTCTCTCTCTCTCTCTCTCTCTCTCTCTCTCTCTCTCTCTCTCTCGTACGTACATTAAAATACGAGTAGTGGGCAACACTGATCATTAACGTCATCGAAGGCGTTATTAGATCATCTAAGAAGACAGAAGTTTGACATGAATTTCTTTTTCTCTACTTCTATCTTTATCTGTTTCAACTCTGCTGCTGCTGCTGTTGCTGCTGCTGCGCGCAGTACTTACGTATTTTCGTATGTATTTAGTATGTGCTCAGTGTAGACTTTGTAGAGTGTTGGGTTACTACCATCGACTAATACGTATACGAAATGCTAGGTGTATTTTAATTGGTGCTGACAGTATCAGCGTTATATACGTCTGGTCATTGGGATAGACTACGGCGAGATGTACACAGCACGATATGACTTTGCACATTCCAACTGTGCTCCGTTCGAGTAATATTTAAACGTATTGCTATCGTTTGAATTCGTGTTCCAACGGGCACGGTAGACGTATACGGTACGTACGTTATGCGCATAGTTCGATGTAGAGACTAGCACCTGTACCCCCCTCCCCCCTCCCCACCACCACCGCCACCACATTATCTTACTCATTGCAACGTGTAAATATGCTCCAGATATGTGGGTATGATGAAGAGACGAGTGCGAGGAGTCAATGATCAAAGTGATGATCGATACTTTACAGTGTGAAAAGTATTCGGAATGTGTATGTGTTTTTTTCCACAAATATTTTGTAACGATTTCGAGATAGAAGTAAAATGTACTCGAGGAAGCAATGTGTAATGAGATAGGTAAAGATGAGCTTTATTTCGAATGAATTATTAAATTCGAGCGAAATTTTCAGCTCAATAGAAGTCGTCTGTATTTACGCACGACATGATCCATTTGATTAAATTTTAACAAATACACCCGAAGTTTGCTCGAATTTTTTTTTTTTTTTGACATTCTTTCCTATCCTGGAACTTCCTTCCTCGTGATTTTCCCTTTTCAGACCTTAAAAAGAAATGGTTTTGCGCACCCCCCTCCCCTCTCCCCTTGAGCCAAGGAGTTGAAATTTGTCATAAATATTTAGTATAGGCCGCAGATGTGTTTCTAGAAAGTTTCACCTTTTTAGCCACCCACGGCGGAGATGAAGGGGACATGAGGGAAGGGGGAGGCTTGGACCTCCCAAAATGCTTTCGAAAAAATCGAGAAAATTTAATAAGTGATAGTTTGTACGGCTAAAAATGGCGAAATGTTGATTTTCGGAGGTCAAAAATGCCTTTAAATGCGCTTTTTTGTACCTTTCACATTTGGTTTTATCCAAATTTTTTTCGCCCTCGCTTCGCTTGGGCAAATGATACATTTCCGTATCAAAACATGATATTTTTTTTCTTAGTAAATGAAGACTAAAGCCCTCCTCTCAAAATGTTGACCCATGTCGGCCTATGCTAACCACATTGCACCTTTTCACAACTCCAAAAATGTATTTTTTGGTTAGTTTTATTCATTTTTCAAATTTGTGGCACGCATAACTCCCCTCGAAATTGAGCTACGAGGTTGAAATTTGTTATGTAGATTTAGTAGGGGTCCTACATATGCTTTTTGGGGGTTTCAGCTATTCATTTCAATATCTACCTGCACCCCCGACACTGCTGAAAAAAATACACAAAAATTTCCTACACTTTAAGAAATAGTGCAGGCTTTTTAATTTTTAACCCGATCAAAATTCACGGAAAGCGAAAATTTCATACGTAGGTAGGTACTGTGAAGTATGTATTTCAATATTCCCAAACTTCTCAGAAATAAATGCATATTTTTTTCGGGGGGGGGGGGGGGGTTGCAAAGTTTGGTTTTTTGGCTGTTTTGGGGGGGGGAGGTTGCAAAGTTTGGTTTTTTGGCTGTTATTTCCGAAATAACGCGCTTACGAAAAAAATATCTGAACAAAAATTGTAGGGTAGTAAAAAACGTACATTTTTACTCCTTTGACTCTTTTCCCAGGTGTTCGTGGGGAGGAACTACGGCGTTCAGAAAAAAATCATTTTTAAAAATCTCCAATTGAAACGAATAATTTTTCTGAATTCACTTTTAGTATAGCATTCTTCTTGCATAGTACTTTACACTACGGTGTAAAATAAGAAAAATGTTGGATGGTCCCCTTTTCTCAAGGGGAAGGGGGTGGGGATTCGCATGAAAAAGTTGCAACTTTCTCAAAGTGTAAGTCTGTTATGCTAAAAAATTCGAAAAATTGGTTCAAAATTTCCAAAATTTCGGACTCGGATGCCAATTTATAATTTGAAAATTTTGCAAAATGCACAGAAATGGGTATCGGATATGGTATATGAGTTTCCCCAATGTGCTGTTTTACGATCTTGAAAGCATTTATCATTAGTCATCAGCAAAGTATTAAGGTCGAAGACAATTTTAGAGCTTGGTAAGTTGACACCAATGTTCAAAATTAGGAAAATTTTGCATTTTGAACCTCCCCTTTCAGAAGCCCAATTTGGGCAACACTCAAATAGTCGTCAAACTCTTTGTCTGCGATCACAAAACCTTTAGTAATAGATTTATTCAGTTTTTGACTCGTTAGAATTTTTACCTCGCTCGCATAGGCGAAAAATATTTATTTCAATGGTAAGGATTGTTTTCTGAAAGCCCTTGCTCTTCTCCGCCATCTCCTGGGGAAAAAAGCCAAAAAATTACAAAAATTCCTGTTTCAATGTTCTATAACTTTCTTTTCAACATTTTTTTTGTAAGTATCTTATTTGGGAAGTAATAGCCAAAAAACCAAACTTTACAACCCTCCTCCTCCTCCTTGCCTTCCAAAACATGAACTAAATATGCATGGATTTTAGGGAAGTACGGGAGATTAAAATATATACTTCACGGTATCCAAGTATAAAATTTCCACTTTGCGTGAATTTTGATCGGATTTGGGCTATTTTTGGGTCAAAATGACTGCACTAAAAATCAGGTTTAAAAAGCAACGCGTTGGGTAACTTTTTTTTTAGATAGAATTATTAATACTCTTGGTTCTGAGTCGCGTTCATCTAATATTTGCAGATTTGTAGCGAACACAAATTAGAAAAAAATTTTATACTTTATGATTTTCTTGAAGGTGGGAGAGGACACAGACGCACTTCATCTTCTCCTCAATATGTCTTTTTTTTCTAAATCTTACGGAACCTGTATCCGAATATAAGACTTTGAAGGTGAATTTCAAAAATAGCTTAATTTTAAATCTCATTAGTCCTAATTAACGTAAACTCTAGTACTTGACCTTCTCCTCATCTCGCCATCTGTTGAACCTTTCGTCTCAAAAACACTCAAAAAATTAAAAAATATATATTAAAAAGTTTTTGCTGAAAATGTGTATCACAGACAATTTTCAACTTCGCGAGCTCTTCTCAACGTCCTATGAAAGGTAAGTTAGCATGCGCTACTCAATAAAAAATTATTTTCCTGTATGTCTTGGTACTTTGATGTAAACAATATTTTAAAATAGTTCGTTAAACTTGCCGTCCTCCTTCCTTGGCCAATCTTCTTTCAGACTAAAAATATCCTCCTAAATAATCAAAAACTAGTGAAAAGAAAATTTACAAAAGAGTTTCTGTACGGAATTCAATTTAGTTCGATTTCCATTTACCCATTAGGTCGAAGGCGCTATCCCATTACGGTTCATTAAAATCGATACTCGTAGCTCTGTACTAGTACGGTAGGTAAGTAGGTAGGTATTATGAATGAAGGTGGCCGCTTCAAAAAAATTTGAACATTCGATTCGGAAGGTAAAAAAAAAAAAAAAATACAGAATCAAATAAAAATAGAAATAAATAAATAAAAAATAACCATACGCTTTTGGAATTCGAGAGATGAGTCGACCTTCAGAGATCTAACGCGGTAGCACTTTACACAGAGAGAGAACCAAAGTATGTGTGTGGTTTGTTGGCTCTGTTACCAAGGCGTGAAGATACACGAATTTTACGAGGTGGTACTCAGCAGGGCACTCGGTGTACACGGAACCATTCCAGGGGGTCGTCAGCCAATATACACCTGGATGCGGTCGCGTAGAGAATATAAGATACCTATATATACATATAAACGTAGATACTAGATACTAGGTACCTACTTGACTTGACTTCATCCGCGTTTTTAGTTTTTTTTTTTCTTCTTCTATATGACGACGATGACGATGACGACGACGCAGTTCTCATATTTAGGAGTTGGTACGTAAGTAAGTAGCTATATAAGTAAGAGCACATCCTGTACTCGAGTTATTTTGCAATTCGGAACATTCAAAATTAAAGTACAAGTATACATGTATCGGATTTTCGGCATTAACCTACCTTTCCTCATACCAGTGATAGGCCAGCTCATCAGACCTACACGCACAATGGTTAGCATACCAAATAAATCGAAAAGGCTGAGATAAGCTAATTTTCAAAATTTCATTTTCACGCAAACCTGCTGCTCACTTTGAAAATTTACAGAAAAAAATTAATGATAATAAAAATTCACTATTTGCTCCACCAAAAGACACATCCTCGACCTATAGTAAATCTACCTATAAAATTTGAACTCCCACTAAATTTTTGGAACCGGGTGAGGGTACAATGAGGCTGAAAAGACGACACCCCAAAAACAGACATTTAGACTCACCAAATTTAACTTCCTAGCTCAATTTTGAAGGGAGTGTGGGTGGCTCCTCCAACCTTCCCTCGGAAGATTGTCTAGGAAGACGTATTCAAAACCCTTCTTCCAGCCTTAAAAAAAATGGAAGAATTACAAACGAAAATCAACCAATATCCCAACCACTCAGCAGCGGCTCCGATGCCACTACCTTTTGGGCTGTCATCCTGTTTTGGCGAACCAGAAGGAAGAGAATTACATCTATCCCCTCGCAAGAGAGTCAATACTAGGTAGGAATGGGCCAACCATTACCACCTGGTACTGGATGAGGCTGAAGAACCAGCGGCTCCAACACCACTACATTTTGGTGAGCCAGAAGGAAGAGAATGGCACCTGCCCCTACAACAGAGATAATTCTGGGTATGATTAGATCAACCATTACCATCATGATATCAGGTTTTCTGTTGAACCATGCAGACCATAAGGAACACGAAGAACAGTGGCATTGAGAAGGGCTTCTTCCTGTGGGCAAACAAAGTTTTCCCAGCGAAGCCCTTCTCCCAACCTTAAAAGGACAGAAGAAATGCAAACAAACAACAATCAATATTCCAACAACATACCAGCGGCTCCAATGCCACTACATTTTGTGCTACCATTCCATTTTGGTGAACCAGAAGGAAAAATCCTAATGCTCTAGCAAGTGCCATGTGTTAGTTAATTTGCTTTATTATTTTTACTTCGATCATTGTGCGATATTTTTTCCTATTTATTGTGTGAAATTTGTGGAATCCAGTGTATATATTTTGTCTCCGGTGTGATTTGTAGTATTATTATTTGTGTGATGGTTGAAAAGTGAAACATCATTTTCGTGTATGATCCACACCATGCTTTGCAATAACATGATTGCGGGTACTTATTTGCATCACCATTATAAATTATTAGAAACTCAACCCTCGAAAAGAATAAAGAGGAGAATTAATACGGTCAGAAATATCAACTGGCAATTTGAGTATTGTAACGTTAGATATTTCTAGAATGTATAATGTAGGTGAGTTGAATTTTTGTGGTTACAAGGGTTGCGAAATAAACACATATCATAATGTGGTAGGGATGGAATTTACTCCTTTGCAACAGAGACAATCGTGGATAGGATTAGGCCAACCTTTACCAACTAGTACTGGATGGGACTGAAGAAGCAGCGGCTCCAATGCCACCCCCTCGCGACAGAGACAATTGTAGTTAGCATTTGGCCAATCTTTACCACCTCGTACTGGATGGGACTGAGAACCAGTGGCTCCAGTGCCAGCACATTTTAATATGCAATTCTGTTTTGTTCAGCCAAACGGAAGAGAATGGGATCTACACCTTCAACAGAGACAATTCTGGGTAGTAGGCTGAAGTTTCAGACTCCAACTTTCTACCATGCTCATTTGACATAATTTTGCAACTTTTTACTTACCTCTTCCAACTTTTGAAAAAAATAGTAAAATTGAAATGCCGTAATGGGGAACGGTCCTTCTCCAAACTCAAAAAAGGGGAAAACCCCTCAAATTTGTCCTCCTAATTGACCTAGGTAGCTGATTTTTGAACAAGCCGTACAACTTTGTATTCCTTACCACAGGGCTTAAAGAAGAACGTACTTACTGCAGTTTATTTAATTAATCGTACTCCTACAAGAGGATTACATGATGAAACAGGTAAAACACCTTACGAAAAATTTACCAAACGAAAACCAGAATTACATTATATTCGTACATTTGGTTGTATAGCATATGCAAAAATAATGCCATCTTCTACATTGCGAAAATTTCAAAATCGATCTGAGAAATGTGTATTAATTGGTTTCACCCATAATGGTTATAAACTTTTTCATCCTGAGAAATAAAGAGTAATAATTGCAAGAAATGTGGTATTTAATGAAAATCTGTTTTATGAAGATTTATCCCAATCTGAAAAGAATATTAGATTGGATGAAGCCACAAATTTATCCAACTACAAAAATCCATATGTAGTTGATGACACAAACTCCGTTACTAAAGATAACTGTAATGATGTGAATCCATTACAGATCTGTAAACCATCCGACGATGATAAACTGTCGAAAAAGGTGAATAATAAAGACTTGTTGGACGAAGATAATCCGTCAGAACAAAAAAAATTGTTGGGCAACGATAATCAGTTAGAATTAAAAATTGATAAAGAAACAGACGATGTTAATCCGTCGGCATCACTAAATGAAAACAAATTAATAAATGATTCAAAACAACGTAATTCAAATGATACAAACATTCGAAAATCCGCCAGAATTTCTTATGCACCTAAATGGCTTGAAGAATATGAAATGAATATAGACGATTTAGTTTTGATGACAAGTAATTATAGTGATGATAATGTTGAACTCCCAAAGACTTATAAGCAAATTAGAAATCACCCATAACCTATCGTTTTATGGGTATATAATGATATAACAATAAAGGAAATAATAATGTTTATTAAAAATGTATTTTTGTTGTAATGAATGAATATCAAAAAGAAGATTAGTTAAGATGGCGATAGTTGAAAATGGTAAAAACAAAATCCATAGAAGTAAAATAGGGAGATAATTTAACTACCTTTAAACGTGGTAATTACCGTAACATGGTAAATTACAATAAAAAATAGAATATTGTATACTAAATTTATTTATACTTATATCGTCACAGTTTCGCACACCACTTCACCCCCCCCCTCTTGATTTCTATACCACACATACCCGAGTGTGTGTATTGTGTTTTAGAGAAAACGTCAAATTTTTATTATTATTAATTTTTTCCCGTGAATTTTTTAATTGAGTGGCAGGTTTGGGCAAAAATGAAATTTTGAAAAAAAAAACATTTTTCAGCTCCTTCGATTTTTTGGGTATGCTAACTATTATACGTGTAAGTCTCATGAATTGACCTATCAACGGTATAGGGAAAAGGAGGTTGATGCGAAACACCCAGTACATATATTTACACTTACAATACCTGAGTAAAATAATACCTAAAGTTATACCATCCCATACAGGTATACTAGATAGAGGTACTCAAGTAAGCACCCTTTCCTGTTGTATAATTATGAATAGATATACACCTATTACCCACCTCTACCTACAGTCTATCGAATTAATTTATAGCTCGATGAATTATTGGGTTAGAATTTCCAAACGGAAGGAGACTGCGCTACTTGATTTAACCTAAACGCGGGAATAAGATTACTAACAAATCACCTTTATAAACCAACCTCCCTCTATCTGTAAGGCGAGCTACACGATGTAGTAGCTCGCCGCTATACACCGTACACAACATAACTAATTAACCCCCAGAATTACTACAACCCTAATGGTCACATTTATCAACGAATTATCGGTGGCTCGCTTGTCTGCAGCAACGTTCCTCTCGACACCACCACCCGGCTACCGGTCGTTGTGCGTCGCATCAAGGTGAACAACGACGTTCTACACTCTTATAACTTATATTTATAATACGCGAAACATATACCATAGAGGGACGACAATAAGACTACGCTACATCTCCTCGTGTCTCGTCTCACCCAAAACACCCAACAACAACCAGCTACCGAAGTACAATTAATTTCATAGCGTGTGTACGAGCGGTAGGTTTTGTAGTATCTTCTACACGTAATTCGTACATGAAGTAAATAGTATACCTATTTTATAAGGTCAACTTGACGAGAAATATTAGACTGCAAGTATACTGGAGAGAATTATGTACGTACAACTTGGATTTCGATTAAATATCATTTTCCCCTTCGTACTGCATTTTCTGAAACACGTACATCGTACGTAGCTTTTTGGTACGATACGAGCCATGGGTATGTAAATGATGATGATGATGTATGATTCATCGATGGTATATAAGTATGTGCCTCTCTGCCTGTACATTGGCCCGCTGTATAGGTAAAGCTATCTACTTGATTCAAGAGTCGGTCACAAGAATTAAGCTGATGCGAGCATGATTCAAAAAAAAAAAAAAAAAAAATGTAAAACATTCGTACGAAACATTTATACCTAAGTAGACTGTTGACATATCTATCTAGATGTACCAAAGACCAAAGAACTTTCAACGACGACAACTACGCTACGAACGATGACGAAGAAAAAAAAAAAAAAAAACGAGTGGTCATAACACGCTGCAACGCACTTCCGTCGCCAATATATCACCCAACTATACGAAGGGACTATGCGATTAACAAAAGAGCGAATTTAACTCCCTTTCCTTTGAATATCCACCGTGTATAAGGTCTCGTCTCCAGTTAGTAGAACCGGAATTTCCGGCCGTTCACGTGACTGTTCATATTTTCACTACGTTACAACGCACAGCGCACCAGTGAAAAAAAATCCAACAGGAGTGGGAAAAAAAGCCAAAAAAAAAACTACATCGTGGAAAGACCGTACGATAGAATAGGCGAATTTCCTAGATGAAATTTTTCTTCTGTGCGAAGTGGAGCGGAATGTTTAACCTGGAGTTTTACAAAATTTCTTTCAAGTGGGTCAAAAATGTGTTACTTTTGGTGCAGCAAAATTGTCAGATGAATTTTCAAGACTCAATCTCCATCTATTCTTAACTTGTAAAGTAATATTTGAAGTTGTGCGACGCAAATTTTATTTCTGAAATCTTGCAAGCTTATTTATAGGTATGTTTTGGTAATTTCGAAAATCAATCAAAACAGCACCAATAAGCTACGGTTAAAATAGGTGGTTTGGCCCTATCCTGATTTTAAAATTCATCTTAAACATTGTTGGAAGAAGGAGACGTCTCTAAATGAATTTTTGAGCGCAAGAACCGCGCCCTACCCCACCACTCTGCGTCACAGTAGTGAAAAACGTATTAAAAATCGTCATAATAATTTTAATTTAAATTTTGAATTTTTTAGCATTTTTTAACATTTTTTTCCAGATTGTAAGCTTGTTGGCACTTAAAATTTAGAATAAAAGAACCAAATTTCAAAAATTATAACAAAATTAACGTGAAAAGTGTTTAGATATGGATAATTTACCTACCTGAACACGAATTTGAAGTTAGTTGACCTGATTTTGTATGTCATATCGTCAATGAAAACCAGGCTATTGTGGTCCATCGACCTACGGTGGATGAAGCAGGAGAGCATTACAACAAAATCTGTTTTGGGTTCCTAGAAGATACCATGACGACTATTTTTTGCCACGTCAGAAATTTATTTTATATTTTTCCAAAACTAAAAATTATTTGCTCAACTCAATATCAGCCAAAATGGCTAAAATTTGGGGAATAGACTTCGATTGGCGCGCCATTTTAATATTATGGAAAGTGGATAACCTCGGGGCCAAATTTAGTTGCGCTCAAATTTGGAAAACGGGACGCTGAGGGATAAAAATCGCAACAATTTTTTCTTTTTGAGCCAATCGATAGGCAATCCAAAGTTTTTTAACATATCTAAAAATCAGCCTCCTAGGTCAATTGGGAGAAGAGATATTGGGATTTTATCCCTTTTTGACCTTGAAAAAAATCTGTCCCTCCTCTACCCCCCCCCCCTTTACATTGAGCTTGGAAGTTTAAATTTGGTGTGTAGACTTATAAGGAGACATAGATGTGCCTTTTGGAGGTTTAGAGTTTTCAGCCTCATTGTATCCTCTCACAGCCTCAAAAATGTAATTTTTTGGTCGGTTTTTCTTATTTTTTTAGTTTTTCCTTGAAAATCCCCCCTCCCCTCTACCACTCCCCCCACAAATTGGGCTATCAAGTTGAAATTTGGTATGTAGATCGGTTTTGACTTTTTAGTCTTATTGCACCCCTTCAAAGCCCCAAAAATATAGTTTTTTGGTCGGTTTCTCTCATTTTTTTAGTTTGCTCCAGGCATAATATTCCTCCCTACAAAAGAGGGAAATATGCTTTTTTCGCAGTAGCAAAGCAGAGGGGTTGGGTGAGAGGTAGTTCTAGGGTCTAAAATTTTTTTTAGGCACCCCAACAATGTTTCATGATAATTTTCATAATCTGAGGGTAGGACCAAAAAGCTCACCTTAGGAATAGGACGTAATAACCATTTTTGAAGGGGGACATTTTTTTTCAAATTCTACAAATTGTCTCAAAGTACATTTTTTTTTTTTACCGATTAGTAGATAATTTCAAAATTAGCGCTAAAATAAATTGTTCGACTGTTCTGCTGGAAATCCCGGCTCAGAAAACCACCTTAGTCTGTGGGGTGGAGGGGGGGTGGTCCCAATAAGCGAAAATAAAATTTTCAGCATCCGAAATTCATATCCGGCTGCTCTGAAGCATTTTTAAAATCTTTGACAGATTGAGACACCTGCTGGAGACGCCAAAATGCCTGAAAAGTGCTACAGATGGTTTCGAGAGGTGGATGTTTGGAAGTATAGTAATTTTTATTGAAAAATATTCGCTCGTTCTCAAATTTCGAATTTTTTAATTTAATCTTTTATTTTTACAATTAACATTCGATACAAAAAAAAAATTTCTCCACGGGCTAGCTGGGAATTTCAGCTATTGAAATCCGTATCCGGCTGTTCTAGAGTATTTCAAAAATCCTGAAGAAATAAATTTTCTGCTGAAAGCTCCATAACGCCTGAAATTTTTAAATATAGTACATCGAGGTTTTAGGTTGAATAGTAACAAAACTTTAGTTGAATAAATGAATCAATTTTCAAATTCCAAAAATCGTGGAGAAAAAAAATTTCTTCAGCGAGCAGAATGCTTGGAAAGTAAGATAAATCGATTCACAATTTTCTCCAACGTGATTTCAATCGATCATATTTTCTGAAATGCTTGTGGTGGTTTTTAGAAAAAAGGTACCACTTGGTCTTAAAGCTGATTTTTAGAAAAATGTAAAAACGTGAATTTGGGTCGAAAATATCGACTGAACTACCTCATCTTGGTAGTAGAAATACCATGGTACAGGAAACCACATACAAAAAAATCGATATTTTAGACCAAAATTCAGATTTTTGCTTTTTTTTTGAAGTCAATTTTGATACCAAGTGTCCCTTTTTTAAAAAAAATAAACATTTTATTTTTGCTTTATTTATCAGCTACCTTATACATGGTTGGTAAAAATTTTCATAAATTCGCTAAAAATCCTAAAATGAACTCCAGCAGCTGAAAATTTGGTTCCAGGGGTTTTTGGACTGGCTCTTTCTGTCTAGCTAAATTTTGTATAAGTGTTTCAGACATCAAAGTTATACTCTGCTGTTATTTCCATAAAACGCTAAGTGTAGTTGACTGGTGCAAAATAGGCCATGCGACCAAGTGCCAAGTGAATCTATACGCCCATGGAAACTGTTATATGACTGTATAAGTAGTCTACGGAGGTTCGTCCTGGAGGAAGGGAGGGGGGCGACTATCCATCACACATAAATACCACTTCAGACCACCGACTGGTATATTCATCTTTGATTTTAGTCTAAAACTCGTTTAAAAATTTCATTTAATTTTATAAAATTTAAAATATTAAAGCTAAAAATATTTTTCATTTGTTATTTTTTTTTTTTTAAATTTTGCAGCTACGCATTTTTTTTATCATATACACTCCGTTGAAAGAATATAAGTACACCCCACTGTCCACTTCACCTCGTGCAGAAAAATCACACTCATCTTCGCTTGAAGAAATTTCCTTCGCCCAGCACAGTAGTCGTATCATTTTTCAGCATCCCATTACGAGGTAAATTCATCCAAAAAAGGATGAAAAAAAAAATGCCTCACGTGAGTATAAGTACCCGTAAGAGCATAAAACCGTGTACATTGTACACATGTACGTAACTTATACACGTACAGATATAGACAGAGACACGCGCGTACCCTTACATAATCTAAAGGACACCATTTTGTAACACCGTAGCACGCATCATTTGTTCGAAGATGTTATCAAACGCACTCATGTATAGATTGTGACAATATGTTATACTGTGGCACGACGTACCGCCATCCGCCGACCGTGCATATCGCTTAATGGCGAAACGTCCTCTTACGTATCGAATTTCTCGAGCTTTATGTACCGTCTCCTCGGTCCGGTATCAAACTCGTGTCCGAAATGGTCAATTCGCCTTAAATATCCGTTTCCTTTAATCGTTTTTTCGGCTAATTCGTTATAATTTGCGACTTGTTGATCGGCTCCAGTCTCCGCAGCAGAAAACAACCTACGAGTCTACTATGGGCTTCGTGGTAGCTTATTTTCTGCCATACAAATACGGTACTTTGTAGGTGCTCGTCTTTGCCGCAGTTTTCAAGTTCGATCGATTGTTCGAATTTAATCGCGTCAAAAAAGACCAATGTTCTGGGTTTTAGGTACCTGTGTGTTTTGCTATTATTTTCTCGTAATGATTGTGTTTTTTTTTTTTTTTTTTTTTTTTTTTTTTTCTTTATTTTGTGCTAGCACACACACTAACGTTCTAT
>FIZR01001722.1:0-19195 GCA_900060175.1 Ferrisia virgata
TTACACGTTTACGTTCCGAGCACTACCAGTTACAACAGAGATAATTAGACAGCACACCATCTATTTTTCAAAATCAAAAAGCTTGTAACTGGTTTGAGCGCCTACTCGTGGTCCACTGCTGAACTAAAGATTGTAAAAACTTGGCTAGCGATGCGGTGAGTTACCTGTCGATAGCGCAGAAAGCGATGGGAAACTACTACGCAAAAGCTCATTAAAGACCTGCCCAGAAACCATCTTGATAGTACAGGCATAGAGAACAAGTTTTTGTTGGTCTTACCCACTTCAGTGTATCAAAAGATGGCAGTATGGTCAATTTCAGGCGACTTGAGACCTATTTGATTTTGATTTGAGCTTACATTACCATTTCTAGTTTTACTAATACCTATTCTTCATTACATCTATATTTCTTTACCATTTATTATTTATGTATTGTTAATATCGAGGCGTACATATCATTTCTATATCAAATGTTAGATATGCATCAAATATTGTAATTCAAATGATAAATAAATTTTGTTATCTTCTTGTTATCAATATTTCATTTTCTTTGTTCGTTGATTCGATAATATTCATTGCTCTGAATCTTATATTGAATGGTTTTTAACCCTACCGCCAACTGCCTAGCGTCTTTAATTTTTGATAATTTTCAACGATTTTTTTACCGCATTTCAAGTAAATTTTCACATGTTTTCGTTTTTTTTCCATGAATTTTTTGCTTATTTTTGACGATTTTTGGTCAATTTTCTTTGATTTTTCCTTTTTATTTGTCAATTTTTGATTAAATTTCTGCACTTTTCACTTGTTTCTATCAAGTTTTTATCACATTTCTACTAAATTTTAACGACTTTTACGTAATTAACACTGATTTTTCAGTTTTATGTCAGAATTTTTTATCAATTTTCTACATTATTTATGCATTTTTATCAAATTTTCGATGATTTTCAACGATAATTTTTTATTAATTTTCACTTATTTTTCAGCTTTACTATGAGATTTTTGATTACTGTTCTTCATTTTTTACGTTTTTTTTTTGTTTGTCAAAATTTTACTCAATTTTCAAACATTTTTAACGATTTTTGGCCGCATTTCATCTCTCTCTATGTTTAGCAATTTTTGATCGATCTGTTTTTATTAAATTCCAACCCAATTTTCATTGATTTTTAAAGAATTTTTGTCAAATTTTACATTATTTTCTGCATCAATTCGTGATTTGTGATCAGTTTTTTGCATTTCCTACCCATTCTTATTAAATTTTTACTTTATTTTCACATATTTTTCAACCTCATTTAGCAATTTTTGATCAATTTTCTGGATTTTTTGTACGCATTCCTGTCGTATTTTTATCTCATTTTCGATGATTTTTCACTAGTGTTTTCACAATTTTTTTGTTATTTTTAATCACTTTTATGCTATTTTTACCCATTTGTCAAGTTTTTTACTAAATTTTCGACGATATTTAGGGATTTTTTTCTTTCATATTTCATTTTTGTCATATTTTATCCAATTTTCGACGATTTTAACATTTTTAAATGTATTTTTGGTCAACTTTTATTAATTTTTGTACATTTATCAGTCAATTTTCGATGGTTTTGACAATTTGTTTCATTTTAGTTGAAATTTAACCCCGATATTCATATTTCAAGTCAATTTTCATCCTTTTAGGTCAATTTTTACTCATTTTTCTGCATTTTTTCTTGTTTTTTGTAAACATCTTTCGCTTTTCATCTATTTCTATCATTTTTTTACCCTTTTTTATTATTTTTTACAATTTTTTCTCAAAGTTTAGGTCGGTTTTCAACTATTTTTGTCAAATTTTACCCAATTTTCAACGATTTTTAACGATTTTTTTTGCATATATTTCACTATATTCTTGCTACCTTTGGTCAATTTTTCGCAATTTTTTTTACGAATTTTTCGATGATTTTTAACAAATTTTTTAATACTTTAAGTCAGTTTTCAACCATTTTTGTTAAATTTTATTCAAATTTTGATGATTTCCATTTTTCTACATTGTTTGTTGAAAAAAAAAAAAAAAAGGAAAAATGTAGAAAAAGTAGTAGAAAATTGACCCAAAATATGAAAAAAAAAAAAATCGTTGAAAATCATCAAACAAAAGGTAAAAATTGAACCAAAATGGACAAAAAATTGGACTTCATGTTTGATGATTTTCAACGTTTTTTTTTTCATATTTTGGGTCAATTTTCTACTACTTTTTCTACGTTTTAATTTTTTCTTGTTTTTTGATGAATTTTTTGAACTTTTTACGCAATTTTCGATGATTTTTAACGATTTTTTTCATATCATAGGTCAATTTTCTCTCATTTTTCTTGTTTTTTATTTAATTTTGTACATTTTTTTTGCATTTTTGTGTCGATTACACTTATTTTCGGCTTCATGTCGTGATTTTTCATAATTTTTCTTCATTATTAAGCGTTTTTATGAAATTTTTATGAAATTTTCGATGATTCAAAAAGATTTTTTTGTCATATTTTAGGTAAATTTTCCAATATTTTTCACATTTTAATTCTCAGTTTTGATCAATTTTTACTCATTTTTCAACATTATTTTATAATACGTGACCAGTTTTGTGCATTTTTAACCCATTTTTGTCAAATGTTCACATACTTTTCAACAGTTTCAGGTGATTTTTGATCAGTTCAAAAGCTCGTGTGTTTTTGTGTGACCTTTTCTCATTCCGTGTACCTTTATAATAATTATTCAGGTCAGTTTTGACCAGATTACACGTATCAAGGATAATTTCCATCATCTTGTGCGGGGACTAACCATAAATATCTCGTAACCGAGAACTGTAGTTTTGTTCACTACCAAAGTAATACTGGTGGTACAAACTATTTCTCATACCTCATGGCTCTTATGAAATATGTCTCTTCAGTATTTGACTTTCCTTTTCTAATGTGTTTAACGAAGTAGATTATCTTATTCACCTTCTTACAATAAAAGCAAGGGAACAACATGGTGTGAGGCGAAAAGACCATTTTATTAAACTAGTGTTTCGCATCGCATGCAAAACAATTGGTATTCAACAAAATAGAGCCAAGGTTAAAGTCGTTTTAATAGCTACCTTTTTCTTGAAAATAATATCTTCTTACATTAGTAGTATACCCAGACCACCTACGTTTTAGAAAAAAATTCTAGCCGAAAGCCTCTTACCTGTAGAATTCATGCATCAATCAAAAAGCTGTACAGTTGTTTTAAATCCGCACATAGGAAGTGGGCGTAATGGTATCCCTGTTATATGAGGCCAAAATATACCCCTAACCTGATTTTCAAATTAGATACCATAGCAACTATTCTTGTTTACGTTGAAAGTAAACACAGACTGAGTCCGGCGTGCTATTCGTTTCACATGTATTCGTTCACGATGGGTGTTTTTTTATCGAAATTGAAATTATTGCAAAAGAACAAACCTCCGGCTTTATCGGCTACTGCATCGTATTCATGGTCAAGTATCTTTTATTTTTCAAAGTACGCAGCATTTGATCGTAAGATCAGCGTAGTAATCTAACGCGTTTTATTACTACGCTGATCTTACGATCAAATGCTGCGTACTTTGAAAAATAAAAGATACTTGACCATGAATACGATGCAGTAGCCGATAAAGCCGGAGGTTTGTTCTTTTGCAATAATTTCAATTTCGATAAAAAAACACCCATCGTGAACGAATACATGTGAAACGAATAGCACGCCGGACTCAGTCTGTGTTTACTTTCAACGTAAACAAGAATAGTTGCTATGGTATCTAATTTGAAAATCAGGTTAGGGGTATATTTTGGCCTCATATAACAGGGATACCATTACGCCCACTTCCTATGTGCGGATTTAAAACAACTGTACAGCTTTTTGATTGATGCATGAATTCTACAGGTAAGAGGCTTTCGGCTAGAATTTTTTTCTAAAACGTAGGTGGTCTGGGTATACTACTAATGTAAGAAGATATTATTTTCAAGAAAAAGGTAGCTATTAAAACGACTTTAACCTTGGCTCTATTTTGTTGAATACCAATTGTTTTGCATGCGATGCGAAACACTAGTTTAATAAAATGGTCTTTTCGCCTCACACCATGTTGTTCCCTTGCTTTTATTGTAAGAAGGTGAATAAGATAATCTACTTCGTTAAACACATTAGAAAAGGAAAGTCAAATACTGAAGAGACATATTTCATAAGAGCCATGAGGTATGAGAAATAGTTTGTACCACCAGTATTACTTTGGTAGTGAACAAAACTACAGTTCTCGGTTACGAGATATTTATGGTTAGTCCCCGCACAAGATGATGGAAATTATCCTTGATACGTGTAATCTGGTCAAAACTGACCTGAATAATTATTATAAAGGTACACGGAATGAGAAAAGGTCACACAAAAACACACGAGCTTTTGAACTGATCAAAAATCACCTGAAACTGTTGAAAAGTATGTGAACATTTGACAAAAATGGGTTAAAAATGCACAAAACTGGTCACGTATTATAAAATAATGTTGAAAAATGAGTAAAAATTGATCAAAACTGAGAATTAAAATGTGAAAAATATTGGAAAATTTACCTAAAATATGACAAAAAAATCTTTTTGAATCATCGAAAATTTCATAAAAATTTCATAAAAACGCTTAATAATGAAGAAAAATTATGAAAAATCACGACATGAAGCCGAAAATAAGTGTAATCGACACAAAAATGCAAAAAAAATGTACAAAATTAAATAAAAAACAAGAAAAATGAGAGATAATTGACCTATGATATGAAAAAAATCGTTAAAAATCATCGAAAATTGCGTAAAAAGTTCAAAAAATTCATCAAAAAACAAGAAAAAATTAAAACGTAGAAAAAGTAGTAGAAAATTGACCCAAAATATGAAAAAAAAAACGTTGAAAATCATCAAACATGAAGTCCAATTTTTTGTCCATTTTGGTTCAATTTTTACCTTTTGTTTGATGATTTTCAACGATTTTTTTTTTTTTCATATTTTGGGTCAATTTTCTACTACTTTTTCTACATTTTTCCTTTTTTTTTTTTTTTTCAACAAACAATGTAGAAAAATGGAAATCATCAAAATTTGAATAAAATTTAACAAAAATGGTTGAAAACTGACTTAAAGTATTAAAAAATTTGTTAAAAATCATCGAAAAATTCGTAAAAAAAATTGCGAAAAATTGACCAAAAGTAGCAAGAATATAGTGAAATATATGCAAAAAAAATCGTTAAAAATCGTTGAAAATTGGGTAAAATTTGACAAAAATAGTTGAAAACCGACCTAAACTTTGAGAAAAAATTGTAAAAAATAATAAAAAAGGGTAAAAAAATGATAGAAATAGATGAAAAGCGAAAGATGTTTACAAAAAACAAGAAAAAATGCAGAAAAATGAGTAAAAATTGACCTAAAAGGATGAAAATTGACTTGAAATATGAATATCGGGGTTAAATTTCAACTAAAATGAAACAAATTGTCAAAACCATCGAAAATTGACTGATAAATGTACAAAAATTAATAAAAGTTGACCAAAAATACATTTAAAAATGTTAAAATCGTCGAAAATTGGATAAAATATGACAAAAATGAAATATGAAAGAAAAAAATCCCTAAATATCGTCGAAAATTTAGTAAAAAACTTGACAAATGGGTAAAAATAGCATAAAAGTGATTAAAAATAACAAAAAAATTGTGAAAACACTAGTGAAAAATCATCGAAAATGAGATAAAAATACGACAGGAATGCGTACAAAAAATCCAGAAAATTGATCAAAAATTGCTAAATGAGGTTGAAAAATATGTGAAAATAAAGTAAAAATTTAATAAGAATGGGTAGGAAATGCAAAAAACTGATCACAAATCACGAATTGATGCAGAAAATAATGTAAAATTTGACAAAAATTCTTTAAAAATCAATGAAAATTGGGTTGGAATTTAATAAAAACAGATCGATCAAAAATTGCTAAACATAGAGAGAGATGAAATGCGGCCAAAAATCGTTAAAAATGTTTGAAAATTGAGTAAAATTTTGACAAACAAAAAAAAAACGTAAAAAATGAAGAACAGTAATCAAAAATCTCATAGTAAAGCTGAAAAATAAGTGAAAATTAATAAAAAATTATCGTTGAAAATCATCGAAAATTTGATAAAAATGCATAAATAATGTAGAAAATTGATAAAAAATTCTGACATAAAACTGAAAAATCAGTGTTAATTACGTAAAAGTCGTTAAAATTTAGTAGAAATGTGATAAAAACTTGATAGAAACAAGTGAAAAGTGCAGAAATTTAATCAAAAATTGACAAATAAAAAGGAAAAATCAAAGAAAATTGACCAAAAATCGTCAAAAATAAGCAAAAAATTCATGGAAAAAAAACGAAAACATGTGAAAATTTACTTGAAATGCGGTAAAAAAATCGTTGAAAATTATCAAAAATTAAAGACGCTAGGCAGTTGGCGGTAGGGTTAAAAACCATTCAATATAAGATTCAGAGCAATGAATATTATCGAATCAACGAACAAAGAAAATGAAATATTGATAACAAGAAGATAACAAAATTTATTTATCATTTGAATTACAATATTTGATGCATATCTAACATTTGATATAGAAATGATATGTACGCCTCGATATTAACAATACATAAATAATAAATGGTAAAGAAATATAGATGTAATGAAGAATAGGTATTAGTAAAACTAGAAATGGTAATGTAAGCTCAAATCAAAATCAAATAGGTCTCAAGTCGCCTGAAATTGACCATACTGCCATCTTTTGATACACTGAAGTGGGTAAGACCAACAAAAACTTGTTCTCTATGCCTGTACTATCAAGATGGTTTCTGGGCAGGTCTTTAATGAGCTTTTGCGTAGTAGTTTCCCATCGCTTTCTGCGCTATCGACAGGTAACTCACCGCATCGCTAGCCAAGTTTTTACAATCTTTAGTTCAGCAGTGGACCACGAGTAGGCGCTCAAACCAGTTACAAGCTTTTTGATTTTGAAAAATAGATGGTGTGCTGTCTAATTATCTCTGTTGTAACTGGTAGTGCTCGGAACGTAAACGTGTAAAAGTTGTTGAATGCACGCAATGCATTACAGGCACGTTTTGCCTGTAGTGGAACTCGAACCTACAACCTTTGTGAACCGCCGTTCAGCTACTACGCCATGCCGGCACAAACTCAAATAGAAACGTGTAAAATCAAGTTATCATTTTATCTAACACATCGGCGTGTTTCACTTGAAACCTATGAACCTGCTCTGGAGTATCAAAATACCAACTTAAAAAATCATCAAAACTTGAACGATAATTCAACATACGAGTTTTCAACATCCTATGGAGTACCTCGAGCGGCGATATAGATTCTTTGAATTCGACGACTTTCTTCTCATCTAACAAACACCACAATAAGAAACTTCGCACATCACTATAAAGGATCACTGAAATTGCACCTTCTTTAATACAACCTCTCAAATAATCCACAAAACGTTTCTTCATCTTTATCACATCCTGTTCATGGGATAAGAATAACGAGACGAACTTCGTCAGATTAGACCAATAACCCATTCTAATAGATTCTGACATACGAAGTTTGGCAACCCTGGATAAAGCTAATGCTTTTTTAAAAATGGCAGCTTCCTGGGCACTTTCATAAGCATCGTCGATAAAATCACTCATCTGTTTAGCGGCAGATAGATGTGATACATGAAGAACTGAATCATCGCTGAGAAATGATTGTAATAAACATTGTTTTAAATATTTCCTTGTTTGCATTTGAGGGCAGCAAAAAATCAAAAAGTTGTCCAATTCTGCAAAGCACCCTACTCTCAGCACTTCGACACAATAAGAACTGATATTTTCGTATTTAGACATAGTACTTTCTTTAAATTGCTTAATATCATTTTCATCTTTGAAACACAGCCTCATAATTTGATGTATGTCTTGGCCACGCGTGCCGTTGATCAGATTTTGCCAATTTTTATACCAAAACTGATTCCTCTGTTCGAACGAAGCATCCGAAAGTATCGTTAATAGAAATTTCACTTGTCCATGTTCCGCGGGATTCACAGTTATCTTTTCAAATCCAAATTTGTACATTAAAATGTCTTTTATCGCCAATTGTTTTAAATGCTTCGGAGCACTTTTCCAAATTTCGCAACACAGATAGGTTTCATCGGCGGTGCTGAACCAATCCCTCAACTCCTCTGATTTTTCATTTGCAATATCTTCGGCGATATGATGATCAGTCTCTGTTTCTATGAGGGCTTTCAACATAACCTTAAATTCAATTTCGCTCATCTTTTCTTTGATGTACATCCAAGTAGGTAGAACAGTATATTTATTTTGGCTATTGGTCAACAAGGCAACAATCAAATCGCTACTTCTTCCAACGACAAATATATCGAGTTCTTGATTATTCAATTTTTGTAAAATAAATCTTACAAACGATTCTTTATGACACATAGATGCAAATATCGCACCTTCCAATCGAATTTCTGAGCTCAAGCAATTCCAAAAATACTCAATCGCTGACCAATTATTGTCATTACATCGAAACATCATCATTAATTCTAGACAAACACTGGTTGGGTTAGGTACCTGGTCTAATTTATTTTTCAGCAAACAGATCCAATAATATAATAAAGGAAATTGATCAAAATCAATACAACCTAAATCAAACTTATTTGATACAAAAGGCCATAATCTTTGTATATCATCTTCAAAACAGTACACGCAAGCGATGTTGAATTGTTCATCTTTATTAAGTAGATTAAAATCTATCAATCGTTTGGCTGTTCGGACATAATTAATGTCTCCATTCCAGTCACACACAAAATCATCGAAATCGCTCAGCGCTTCACGCAATTGACAACTACGCAAACTAAAAGCTTCGACGGAATGTTCCAAAAGCCAGTGATACATTGAAAATCTAAATCTCTTCAAATATTCATCGATGATGTAATTAATTGTTGATGGAACACTTGGAATGAAGTTTTTCGACGAGATAACAGGCAGCTGCAATAGGAATGTGTCCAAAGTACCATTCATACGATGTTTTTTCAACTCCAAACGCCATAATTCGAGAGCTATCGCGACTGATGAGATTTCTTTTAATGATGTTGGGCTCGGATACACTAGATCGTGCACTTTAGATACGACTTCAGTCATTGTAAATATGTGTTATGTTCTTGATCTCAATTTCACTATAGGTGCTAAAAAACCAAAAATCCAAACGAGTGAATTAGTAACTTGGAAGAAAAATGTGCCTATGGATAAAACAAATAAACAAAGAACACGTCATGAAAAGGGGTTTCTTTACAGCACAACTTGAGGAGAATGGATGTAGGTACATGTCTTATCTGCAACTTAAAATTTGACTGACTTTGATCAATTTTTTCGACTATTTGAGCACACCAAATTTGATAGAAAAATCAGAGACGTCACCTTAGGGCACTTGGATAAAAAGTACTTGACAAAAGTATTAAGAGTAGCTGAAGTAGGGGAAATGGTAGAAAATTTGAGGAGGTAGAAACTGGCTGAACGGAATCTGAATACATATGTTCCACAAAAACAATTTCATGCTTTACCATTCAGTAAAGGGGATACTATAGATGGTCTTTATGAAACAGTTGAGGGGTTTGTCAATAAATTTCGAATGATTGAAAGATAATTTACAGAAGATGAAGTGTTTGATGAAATTCTAAATTCTACCAAACATGTCTATCCCAGAGCTAAATTAAAGGTGTTTTAAAAAGGAGGTAATCCTACAATTACAATTGAAGACCTAAAAATGATTTTATTACAGGAGTCGGCAAAGGAGCGCATAAATTCCACCAATACAAAAATACTACCCGTAAAGGTGCAGTTGGCAAAGGGGCCAATGACAAATAAAGGACGAGACGTAAAATGTTTTGCTGGTGGAAAATGTCATACGATGGGGCACAAATCTAGAGATTGTCGTTCTCATGGTGAATCATACTATAATCATAATAACAATTATAACAGGAGAAAATCCTACAAAAATAACAATTACCCAAAGAGACATAATCAAAATATCTGGAATAAAGGAGGATTCAAAAAGCAAAACCAATTAATGACACGATTAGAATTAAAGTAGACAAAATGGGAAAATTCCCCAAAATGTCAATTAAAAAATTACAAAATTAATTATTTAAAGAGGAGGCAGCCCTGTACATATCAAAAATAATGCAAAAAATCATCAGGTGACCACCAGATAATGACCAATGCGTGTATGGTTTGTAAAGTAAAAATTAAATCAGGAAAAAACGACAAAAATGAAGTGGGGGAAAATGAATCACTACACGTTCAGAACCCCCATTATCTGCCTAACAATGATCTCTTCTTTAACAATCGTGGAACATCGCAATGGACAGCAGCTGGAAATTGGAGGTCTCCTACGGAAGAAAATAGTCGACATCCAAGAAATTAAAATCATTATGGGAGTGCTGGCAATGAATCACAGAGAAAAAATGGAAGAAATTGGAATTGAGGAAATATAAGACCTCATCTCACATATGCCGAAGATAAAGAAGAGAGAAATATGCAGCAGTCACCACCACATCACATTTGAAGGAAGAAAATCATTTATAATAGATGGAGAAAATATGACATACTTCGTAAAAAAAACAAGATTTCTAATGAAAAGAAAGAACATCGAAAAAATGAAATTCCACATAAAATTTATTGAAACTGCATGGAACCAGACAAATGCAAAAAGAAAAATGTACACGCATAAGTACAAAAAACTAACAAGTTTTATACCAACTATCATTTAAAAATTTTACCAGCATGAAGGTGTAGGTGTTTCAGCTGATGGAAAAAGGTGGTAATGATGGCGCAAATGGTAAAAGTCGAGATTTATTGTATTTGTATTGTGCATTCGAGATCCGGGTGGCAAGTACAGTTGATAAATTCGATGGAACCGGATACGAAGCATGAAAGTACCAAATGTCAACATGATTAAAGAAAGAAGGAGTTGAAGAAGTTAATGAGCAGCCGGGACTGGGCATCAGAAACCAGTCCTGAGTGTAGTAACCTTATAGTGAGTCACGTTTCCAATAATATGCTGGATATTATTTCTATGCAACAAAATGCAAAGCACATGTGGTCAGCCTTTGAGCTGAAGTTCATGAGAATTTCTAATGAAAGAATATTGGAATTATGTGATAAATTGAGCCAGTTACCTTTCAAGCCAAATGATAATATTTAAGTTTACATTACTAAATTTCAAGCTATTGTAAATGAGTTGAAGTCATTAAATGGCTCAGTAATGTCTAAACAACATATGTTGAAGCTAGTAAAGGATCTTCCACTACGAATTATTGTTGATAATACATCAAGAAGAGTAAACACACATGAAAAGCAAGCCGAAAAATAAATCATTCGCTTGAGAAAAAAATCGTCAACTATGTAATAAAAAACACTTGACAAAGATCTAAGATCAAATACGGTAAACATGTACATAAATAAACAGTAAACTATAATAAAACAACCTTATCAACAACTCGTTGCTAATAATCAAAACAGCTCATTTCATTCAAACCATTAGATCATCACTTTCTCGGAGCAAATGTTTTGAACACATCGGAAAACGGTTTTTTAAACTCTTCAATCTCTTCTGGTGTGTTAAAGTACCACAATAAAAATTCGTCAAGGTTCAAAGGATATTTCAATACTTTAAAATTATTTCTTTCGTTCATGAAATATCTTTCTCTGTTCACCATTTCATAAAACACTGCATCCGGTGAAATTGACTCTTTGAATCTATCAACTTCATTGTCATCTCCCAAACACCAGACTAAAAACTCTTGCAAGAAAACTATTCGTATGATAGACACAAACCCAGCAAACAAATTATCTCTTAATGACTTCACAAAATTTTCTTTCAGTTGCATTATACGTTGTTCCGATGATACAAACATATCGACGAATTTCATCGGCGAAGGAAAATGACCAAACCGAATACAATCGAATAAATACTGATCGGTAATTGGTAATGATACAAGTTGATTTTTGAATTCAACACCAAGACCAGGGTTATCCTCAAAAGCATCGTTGATAAATGCATTCATCGAACAGACTCTGCCAAAATGTAAAACATCCAGAACTGAATCTTGGCCGATGAAAAATTGCAATGAAAGTTGTTTCAGGTATTTTCTCTCGTGAGGTTGAACGCAACAAAACCTCAAGAACGCATCCAGTTCGTCAAAAAATCCATTTTCTGTTAAGTTTTCCTACGTTTGCATGCACTGAATAGTGCATTTTGTATGTGATCATATCTACTTATACATACGTTGAAATACATTTTATTCGTTGCTCGTTACTTGTTTGGGCAAGACCCGTTTTATTCCCTTCAGCTGGACACATTCTAACATGGTAGCAGAGCTGAACTTGTCGAGTTGTGCACAATTGGTGCATTTTTGAATTAATGTGTTTTTTTTTCTCTGCTCAAGTTTTGGTGTTTTTTTTTGCCACTGTCCTGTGGTGGTTTCGTGTGTATTTAATTTGTTTTTTTTTCGAGCAAAAATGAGTAATGAAGGCACACCGGTGCCAATTTTCGATGGTCAGAACTATACTGCTTGGAGATTTCGGTTAGAAACGTATCTCGAAATGAAAGACCTGCATGAGTTGATCAAAGCTGTGCCGACGACTGCCAATAAGAAGGACGATATAAAAGCGCGGGCTTATATCGTCAGATTTCTGTCAGATGCTCAATTGGAGCTGATCAATGGGAAGACGTCAGCTTTCGAAATGATTTCTAGTCTAGATGATATTTTCATGCAGCAATCTGAGGCCCTTCAAATTCTTGCTCAGAAGGAACTTCACGAAATGAAATTCAATCCAGCTCAGGAGACTCCTACCGAGTTTGTAAGTCGCTTCAACGCAGTAGTAAATAAATGTCGGGATGCTGGGAAAAAATTGGATGATTCGACGCAGCTGCACAATTTTATCATGAAGTTACCATCCTCCCTTGGTCATATTTCAGACATCGTCGATGTTTTACCGGCTGGGAAATCGAAATTGAAGTATGTTCAAGCAAAATTTATTACAAAATGTTCTGGTTTGGGTGAAGAGTCGCCAGTGAACAATGAGCCGAGTGGGTCGTCTGACAATACGAAAAAGTTGTCGAATGTGTCATCCGAGAAAGTTGAATCTGAACATAAGCACGACGCGGAAGTTTTTAAAGCACAGCGGACCAACTACAATAGAAATTCAAAGGTAGTGTGTTTTGGTTGTGGGAAAATTGGTCACACCAAAAGGTCCTGTAAAGCCAAAAATGGTCATTATAACCAAGGACGAGGTTATAATCGTCGAAATCGATATTATCGTGGAGGTAACAATTATCACAATAATAATAGCAATAGTAATTCGAGAGGTCGGGAAACTGAATCCTTTTTGGTCGAAGTGTCACCTCACGAGGTCGAAAATAATTCGTGTGTAGCTAACGATCGTGGTATAAGTGGCAAGAAAATGTCATGGCTTGTTGATAGTGGTTCTACTGATCATCTGGTAAATGATAAGAAATATTTTTCAAAATGTATCGAACTTAAAAAGCCGGTTAAGGTAAAAATGGGTGATGAACACTCGTGTATAGCTAAATTTATTGGTACTATATTTGTAGAATTTTCCGTTGGTCGTGATAAAATACCGTGTAAAATTAAAAACGTATTATTGGTAGAGGAATTACCTCATAATTTGCTTAGTTCGAGTACGTTAGATGATGCTGGTTATAAGTGTCTCACTGGAGATAAGAAAGTAAAAATAGCAAATAAACATGGTGATATTGTAGCTATCGGTAGTCGCAATGGTAAATTGTACGAAATTGAATGTGAATATTTTAATGATAATGATTCTTCTGTTTATTCCGTGTCTAAAGAAGGTGATAGAAAATATTGGCATCGAGTACTTGGCCATGTAAATTTTTTTTGATCTAAAAACTTTGTGCAATGATGGTATGGCCAATGGTTTACCTAGTAACGTGTCTGGTGATTACGTTTGTTGCGATATCTGTGATAGGAATAAATTGAGAAGACTGCCATTTAGAAAGGAAGGCAGGCATAGGGCTAGTCAGGTTATGGAAATCGTCCATACTGATGTTAATGGACCTCATCGTAGTGTAGGATTCTTGGGTCAACGTTTTTTTGTCACATTCATTGATGATTTTAGCAAGTATGTCGCTGTCTATACGATTAAGTCGAAATCTGAGGTATTCGATTGCTTTGTTCATTATTACAATTCTATGTGTACTCTTACAGAAAAAAAGATTAAATATTTACGATGTGATAACGGTACGGAGTATATAAATCGTGATTTTTACATGTTCGCAAAAGATAAAGGTTTTAAAATCGAAAACGTACCTAGTTATACGCAAGCGTTAAATGGTGTTGCGGAAAGGTACAATTCAATTATTATGAATAGATCGAATTGCTTGTTCGATGAATCACATTTAGATAAGAAATATTGGCCGGAGGTAGTAAAAACGGCTGTGTATTTAGGTAATAGGGTGATAGCGAACTCGTGTTTAAACAAAACGCCGTATGAAATCATTCATAATAGAAAACCCGATGTTTCGAATTTGGTGATATATGGATCATCGTGTTTTGTCAGGATTCCTGATCCGAAACGTGTTGATAAGTTTTCGAAAAAAGGAATGCAAGGTACAATTGTCGGGTATAGTGAAACGGGGTATCGAGTTTTGATCGACGGCGATATCATTGTTTCTAGAAATGTGAAGGTCATTGATGGTTCAAAGAGTCGTATAGTTTATATCGATAGCGATGATGAGGACGAGAGATCAGGCTCTGATGATGTTAAAGCGAGTGAAAAATCTGGTGTGAGTATTCGAAGGTCAGATCGCGAGAAGAAACAGACTGAGTTTTATGGAAATCCGGTTGCCTATTTTGTTCAGGTAGGAGTACCTCAGACGTACGAGGAAGCGAGAAATGACGTTTGTGCATCTGAGTGGCAAGTTGCCATGGAAAAGGAGTTAACAAATATTGAGAAGAATGAAACGTGGGAGTTAGTTGAGTTGCCTGAGGGAAGAAAAGCGTTGGGATTAAAGTGGGTCTATAGTAAGAAGTCGAATGAAGTTTTCAAAGCGAGACTTGTGGTATTAGGATATCAGCAGAGTGAGGATTTTAATGAGAGTGTCTATTCTCCAGTTGTAAGCATGACGGCTGTAAAAGTGTTCCTAGTTATGGCAGAGAAAAATGGCTGGGAGATCGAGCAGATGGATGTTGAGTGTGCTTATTTAAACGGGGAGATTAAGAGTGAGGTATATGTGGTTCAGCCGAAGGGGTTTGAAGAATGGAATAAGGAACTCGTTTGTAAGCTTAAAAAGGCACGATATGGATTACGTGAAAGTCCTAAATGTTGGTACGAATGTCTCGATCGATTTTTGAAGTCCTTAGGTTTTCGTAATTTTCAGACTGAAAAGTGTGTTTACATTTGGTCAAAAGATGGTAAAAGAGTTTTCCTAATTGTTTTCGTAGATGATCTTTTGATTACGGGCGATTGTGTCGAGCTAATTGAGTCGATGAAGACGAAGTTATGTGAGCGATTCTCCATGAAGACCATGGGGAAAGTTCAGAATTATTTAGGTATTGAGATTACAAGAAGTACGGAAGGTATGAAACTAAGTCAGGCAGCTTACATCGAAGAAGTTGCAAGGAAATATCGTGTAACGGGTACATTTAATCGTTTTACTACGCCTATGGAATCAGGCTTGAAATTGCAAGCTCAAGTTGATTCAAACTGTGATTTACCATATCGTAACTTGATAGGCGCTCTACTGTATATTTCTGCTGCGACCAGACCTGATGTTTCATTCAGTGCAGCTTATCTTAGTCGCATGCAGGCTGGTTTCACAAAGGAGCATTTTGATTATGGTCTTCGTGTACTGTCTTATCTCTATCATACTCGTCATATGTCGTTGAATATTACGTGTAGAGCAGGCGATATTTTAGATGCTTTTGTAGATTCCGATTTTGCAAATGATTTGTCGGATAGAAAATCCACAACTGGATTTGTGATTCGTCTGTTTGGTGTTCCAGTAAATTGGAAATCGGTAAAACAGGGTGCGGTGACGAGGTCGTCAACCCATGCTGAATACTATGCTCTGGCAGATGCTGTGCAAGAGGTGGTATGGTTGAGGAGTTTTGTGGATGAGTTTGAGGTTTGCTGTCTCCAGGCTGAAGTTAAGGTATACGAGGACAATTCGGGAGCTAGGCAGCTAGGAACTAACGGTAACTTTACGGGTAGAAGCAAGCATATCGATATTGCGAAAAGGTTCGTCGTTGACTACGTGGAAAAAAAACTTGTCGTTATTTGCGAGGTGGCGTCTGCGGATAATATGGCAGACACATTAACCAAGCCACTCCATAAAAGTAAATTTGTAGAATTTCGAAATAGATTATGCGTATATTAAATTACCTGTTATTTTTATTTGAGATCTTTTATCGCACTCTCTTATGTTGTTTATCGTTTTTATTGTTTATCGTCGTATCGCGCTCTCTTATGTTGTTTATCGTTTTTATTGTTCATCGTCAGATTCTTTTATATCGCGTATTGTCAAATTTTAATCTTGTAACTATTTTATGTCGATCGTATTGTATTTTAATTATGCGAATTGAATGTATGTCAATTCGAGGTGGCGTGTTAAGTTTTCCTACGTTTGCATGCACTGAATAGTGCATTTTGTATGTGATCATATCTACTTATACATACGTTGAAATACATTTTATTCGTTGCTCGTTACTTGTTTGGGCAAGACCCGTTTTATTCCCTTCAGCTGGACACATTCTAACATTTTCCAATAACTCAACGCAATACGAACTGATATTTTCAAATTTAGCCATCCTGGATCGTTTAAATTCAGCAATATCCGCATCGTTTCCGAAACATACTTTCATTATTCGATGCAAATCTTCGCCACGAGTATTTACAATGAGATTTTTCCAATTTTCACACCAAAATGAATACCTTTCTTCGGAATTGGCATCTAATAGCATCGTTAGCAGGAAATTTACTTCTCTCGGCTCCGAAGGTCTAATGAATGATTTTTTAAAAAGCGTTTCATTGGGTAAAATTAATAAATTTCGGATCACTGATTTCTTCAAATTCGATGGCGTGTTTTGCCACATTTGGCAATACAAATACGTTTTACGTTCCGTGCTGAAAAGTTTCTTGACCTGTGGAAGTCTGATTTTTAAAGCATTCTCAACAATATGATCATTAGTCTCATATTTCAACATTTCCTGGATCAAAAAGTGAAAATAATTATCACCTATTTTATCTCGAATATACATCCACGTTGATAGAAGGTATTCTTTATCTAGAGTATTCATCAATTTCAGCAAAGTGATCATCAAATGACCACTTGTTTCGATGATAAATCTATCAAGCGATTCATCATCTAACTTCGCTAAAAAAAACCTAATGAATATTTTTTCGTGACGTTTAAAAAGATCCATAGCTTTGTGGTATCTATTTTCCAATGGTACACGATTCCAAAAATAATCCCACGATGTTCGATTTTTGGGTGGACATTTGTCGAGCATAATTTCATCAACGAGAACGCCATTTGTATTAGGTATTTTATTCAATTCATTTCTCATTCTGCATATCCAATAATATAAGGTTGGATAAGTATTGAAACTAACAATGTCCAATACGATTTGGCTCGATACTAACGGCCATAGTCGTTCGATATCCTCTTCAAACGAATACATACAAGCGATCAAGAACTTCCTCTCATCATTGACACGGTCGCAAAGCATTATTTGTTCGGCTGTTCGAACATAATGAATAGTAGCATCGTTATCGCATACGAAATTATCGAATTCGCTTAAAACGGTATGGTAATAGTTTCTATGAAAACCTTCAATCGATAAGAACGTATGATCTTTTAGCCATTGTTTTAGGGATAATCCAAAATTTACTACATGACGTTCGATCATGCTGTGAATCGTTTGCGGTAAACCGGAAGTTGCTTTTTTTAATGAGTTACCTATTTGTAATTTATATGAACGTGGGTCGAATTCTCTTGACTCAGCATTTACGATCCGATATGTTTTCAGATCACAATGCCACAATCTCAAGGCAAAAGTGATAGATGATATTTCCTTTAAAGTTATCGGACTCGGATAAATCAGATCGTATACGTTAGATAGGTTTTCAGTCATTTTAAGTAGGTATTCAACTCGATTTCTGTTTAGCTAGGTTGAACTGTAAATCAAAGTCGAAAATACTGAATTAATGACTCGATGAGAAGTGAAAGCGAAATCAAACGAAAAGCTTGTTCAGAGCAAACAAAAGAGCTGAATGTTAGTTTAAGTAGATTTTCCAAATACCAAGAGTACTATTTAAAATCATAAGTATCCAGTTTCAATCTTGAAATGATAGAATGTTGTTTTGGAATAACTTTCTAGGCTTATACCTTATCAAAAATCAACTTCTTAAACCAATTAGAGGTTCATAAAACTGGAGTAGACGATACAAATAACCCTCTTTCCCAACGAAAGTAAAATGAATTTATTAAGTAATGCTAGCATGTTCATTCAGTTACCTAAAAATAGAGTTACATTTAGGTAAATGTTATGGTACTTGCAATAGTACATCAACTGTAATCAAAAACACTTGCAATGAACGCAAAAAAGGGAATTTTTTCGCGTACAGGGAGGATTTCCGAGAACAATCCGTTTACATTCTAATATTCATCATAATGTATAAAGTTGATCAAGAAGCATGTTAAAGACTTTCTGAGTAATCAACAAAGAATACGACTAATCCACATCATACATATCTCTTTCGTACCGAAACACTGTTTTTCACATACATTAGTTCCACATTAAAAACTAAAACACGCCTGTTTCATACAAACAAGACCAATAAATTGACTGGAGCATGATTCCATAGGTAATTCCTTTCATCTTACTAATACGTAACATTTACGAAACAGAACTTCAATCTTGTAAATGAGAATAATATGGGAAATTATAAATAAAGAAACAAAGTATAAACACACGCACGTGTTCAAATCGTGAATACGAATAAAATTCATGGGTAGAAAATTTCAAACAACTCACCGCTTAGCTCATCGAAGTCGGCCCTGTTATCACTAGTGTTGGCAAGGAGAATATTCTCAAGGCTCTGGAGAATATTCTCTCAAGACCAAAAATTTTACATGGC
>FIZR01001723.1:0-21712 GCA_900060175.1 Ferrisia virgata
GGCTTTTTTTTTTTTTTTTTCTTTTCCTCATTCGACTCCCATGTACGCTACTCGACGTTAAAGGCAATCCTTATTCGGGTGTATGGATGTTGCCGATGCCAAATGCGTATAAACTAGATACATCATTTTTACGTATTTATTTGTCCAAAGTTGAAATTTTTGCCAATTTTTTCATTTTATTGTTTTATTTTTGATGCAGCATTCGTCGTCGAATGGCGATGACGTTTTCCTTCGAATTGCCGATCATCGTGACAGTGTAACGTTGATTTTACATCCAGTTTGTGGACATTCTTCGAACGAAGAAGAAACCAAGCATTTCAGGATTTCGGTAAGTTGTGACGTTTTTAATGTTGGTTCGCTCAAAGCGGTATTTTGAAAACGCGTGGCCACCTGTTGAATTGGGTGGTAGCGAAATTACAAACCGAATGGGCGAATGCATTCGCCTTTTTAAGCAAAACAGGTGCTCGATTACGTGATATTTGAATCATCAGGCATTTATTTGCCAGTCAACTGTTTATCGTATCAGTAGCCGATAAAATTTCAATTGTATGCAGAATTTTGGTACTTTAGATTATAGGGTTTTTGAACGAATCGACGTTTCAAGATTATTTTCGAAAAAAGAATTTCTCGAATGCTAAAAATTTCAAATAACCTTTCTTTCAAGTGTTGAAATTTGGATATTGTTTATAAATTTTCAACGATTAAGTTTTCGAAATAGTGGGAAAATGGGATGAATCCGCAGTGTTATTAGAATGGTCTTGTAAAGGTGGAAATGCAATGCTGAATGGAAGGAAGAGATGTGCATTAGGATGGTACTATGGCCTACCTTGGCATAAGTGACAGCACTGGCCAGAGAGAGAGAGAGAGATAACATCCACAGATAGAGTAAATTAGAAGTCGTGCACAGTTAGACGTAGTTCTAGAGTAAACTCGTATCTTTTTGTAATGTCGTCTGTTAACATATTCGTGTAATTGAGTAAATACAATGTAAAAGGCATTTACGCGTCGGTTATTTACCCAACAAACGTGTAAGTGTACGTCGAGGCAACGACTCCGCTGTAACTCCCCAAAATACATTACGCAAGTCGTAACTCTTACAGTATGAAATTTATTTTTTTTTTGAAAATCTATGAGCTGCGGAATTACAGTTTTTTCACTAAACAAAAATAGCTATAAGTTGAATAATTTTCAAAAATAGGAAAGGAATATTTTTCCCAAAAGTGGAATTATTACCCATGTTTAGACCTAAAATGATCGTTGGTAGCAAGTTTACAGAATTTCCCTACTTTTGAAAGATTTTTAGAAAATTCTACTTTTTATATTTTTTCATAATTTTTTGAAAAACTATGATGGGAATTTTTTTTTTTTTTAAAGGTACTTTTAAAATGGATATAAAACATGAAATTTTGACGATTCAGCATAATTAGTATTTCAACATTATCTCCTCTTCCCTCTTCTTATCACCAATGATTGAAAAAGGTTCAATTTTCAGAACTTTTGAAACAAATTCGTTGAAAAATTGAAAATAATGTTTTTTCAAAGAATGCCTCATTAAAAGGCTCACATTTTATTCATTTCTGACCCTAAAAAGCACTTCTTGTTTTTTTTTTTTTGAACCATTCATTTATGCAGTATTTTTGTACACTGCTATTATTAGAAACTCCTCATCAACCCCTAAAAATTGGTTTTTTGATAGATTTTTCTCAATTTCCGAATTTGTTCTACGCTTATCTTTATTCCAACTTAATGTAGGGTTCATAATTTGGTATGTAGATTTAATAGTTGCCTTAAATATGCCTTTTTGAGGTTAAAAATATTCCTTTCAGTATCTACCTTTACCTGTGTCCTTACGACTGCTCAAAAAACATTTTTGAGCGTTTTTTTTTTCTTATAAAACTAAAATCATTCACTCTGCTTGATACTGAATAAAATCGTTCCTATATATGAGTGGGGATGACCCCAATTCGGGGTGAAGGGGTGTTGAGAGGCCAAAAATACAAAAATTCTACCTTTTTCAGTCAATCAATAAAGAATCCAAAGTCGTATAACATATCCAAAAAATCAGGTTCTTAGATCAATTTGGAAGAAAGATATCCAGGGTTTTCTCCTTTTTCACCTTGAAAAAGTGCTAATCCTCTCGTATCTTCGCGTTAGATTGACCTAGGAAGTTGAGATTAGGCGTGTACATTTAATAAAGGCTCTAGATGTGCCTTTTGAGGGTCTCAACTTTTCAGCCTCATTGTACCCCCTCCCAGCACAAAAAATTGGTTTTTGCCAAGTTCTTCTTATTTTTTGAGCGTGTTCCTCGCATTATAATTCCCCCCTCCCCTCACCCTTGCATACTGAATTGGAAAATTGAAATTTGGTGTGTAGTGTGTACATTTAGTAGGGGCTCTGAATGTGGCTTTTAGGGGTCTCGACTTTTCAGCCTCACTGCACCCCCTCGCAGCACAAAAAATTGGTTTTTGCTAAATTTTTCTTTTTTTTTTGAGCGTGTTCCTTATCAACTTCCCCCTCCTCCCACCCTGCAAATTCAGTTAGAAAGCTAAAATTTGGCATGTAGTATGCACATTTACTAGGGGCCTTGAATGTGGCTTTTAGGGGTCTCGACTTTACAGCCTCATTGTACCCCCTCACAACAGGAAAAATTAGTTTTTGCTGGGGTTTTCTCATTTTTTGAGCGTGTTTCTAGCATATTTACTCCCCCTCCCCGCGCCCTGAAAATTGAGTTAGAAAGTTGAATTTCGGTATGTAGTATGTACATTTAGTAGGGGCCCTGGATGTGGCTTTTAGGGGTCTCGACTTTTCAGCCTCATTGCATCCCCTCATAGCACAAAAAATTTGTTTTTTTCGACTTTTCTTACTTTTTGAATTTGTCCCTCGTATAACTCCCCTCCGAATTAAGCTAGTAAGTTAAAATTTGATAAGTAGATTTGGTAGGGTTCCTAGATGTGGCTTCTGGTGGTCTCGACTTTTCAGACTCATTGAACCCTTCTTACCAATAATACATGATGCTTTTTTTTCTTGAGTGGACCATTCGCGTCTCATTTAATTTAGGAAAATCAAGTTTAAAAAAGGGAGTGGTAGAATTGAAATTTTCACCGCTTCATTTTGAGATCATTTTGCAAATATTGTACGTACTGCCACTTTTTGCTAATCCCCTCTGATGAAAAAAAGAAAAATTCGGTCCATTCTAATGTGCCCCAAGGAATTGAAAAGGTTGCAGAGAGTTGATGGACAAAAAATTGATGTTGAACATTACTCGCTCATCCATTCATTATTTTCATAATTTGCCAAAAATAAGCCGACTAGTTTTCTTCGTCGGTAGACCACGCGCCGCTCAACTAATCAAAAAAAAAAAAAAGAAAATTCCGCCGGTGGAGGGTTTCTTCATCTTTGAAATTTTGCCAACACGAAGCAAATCCCTATTGACGTTGATGCGAAGTAAATTTGTCGGTTATGCGATGCCATGTAGATATCTGCGAAGTAAAACCTTGAAAATTTCACGACAACGAAATAAATAAAACCGCGAAATTAATCCCTAGAAATTTTAAACTCTAGAAAACAAACAAGCTTTATTGCCGTTTCATTAAATAATTATGTTCGCGTAAGTGCATACCCAGTGTTCTCGTGTCGAATAGGCTGTTTGGCGGTGAAAAAAAAAATCAACTTATTCCAAAAGTCTCGTTGCTAATTATTTATCGCCCAAAAGTTGACGAGGTGATGCCTTGCGACACGACGTACTTCTATGAACACGTGAAAATACGTTGGTTTAAGAGATACATTTTTTTATTCGTCAACTTTGTTTTAGTACTACTACAAATGGAAATACTCCAGAGGAAGGCTTAGAATGGGTGGTTGGAGAAATTTGTTCTCTGTTTGAAAAGTTGATGAATGCTGAAATGAAATTATGGTTAATCTCTCGAGAAGGTTTACCTTCTCATCATTTGTCCACGTGCGACTATCTGTCCTGTGTGTATCAGTTTATTAAATAGGTATTTAATTATTATATTCACTAGTTGGCGATGGCCGTTAATAAGATTCGAGTAATTTGTAAATTTTCCCTATAAACTAATAAAATGTAACTCGCTATTGATGTTTTAAAAAAATGTTTTTCGATTTCGATGGTGATTGTGAGATAAAAACCCCTTCAAAAATAAATAAATAAATAAATAAATAAAACTAGGTGGTTTACGTTCGTCGAACCTTTTAACGTTATGTCCAGGCTTGGTATTTCGATTTTCGAGTTATTTCCATGTAAACCATCATTACCTTCGAATTCAGAGATCGAGCGACGCGAAGTGAAAAAAAAAAAAAAAATGAAGAGAAAAAAAGAAAAAGAAGAAAATCTTCGAATAGTATTTTCATTTTGTAAATTGAATTTAACCCGAAATGAGTATAAAGTTAGGAGGTCAACTTTTTCGTGTCGTACTTATATACTTCGGTGCGGTAACATTAAGAAATCCAATTTTGTGGTGTTATAAATTGTTCGTTTTGGGATTGTAAATTGTTTGTGGGCTTGCGACGAACGTTTTCCAAAGTACAAGTGAGGTAAAAACGTAAAAAATTGATTTCGGTATTTTTACAAAGTTGTGTAGTAGTAGTACCTGTAGGTAGACTACTACGGTGTAGCGACTGTAATAGGGGGGGGGGAGGCTACCATAGAGACGGAGACAGAACAGAAGAACACACGTAATGGTGGACGAAAGTCGACCGAAGGACGCATCCGTAATGAAAATTCTTCTTGGGAATTGCGTGAATTATGTATTGTATTTTCAATTTTTTTTCTTTTTTTTTTCCATTTCTTTTTGAGCTTTAGTCGACCTATTAATGAACGAACGTTTTCAGCTGATGTTAGCATCAAGTTACTACTAATCATCTTTGTGCAGGTGCACGATACGTGAAGTTTTTACAGTCCCCCCTCCCCCCCTAAATCATCTTCGAAGAAGATTGGAAATTTGAATAAAAAGACAAGTACGCTGTTGGGTATCCAACCACCAATCGATGGTTATAATAGTCGAGTATAATAAGTCGCCTTGTCCAAACTCTGTAGCCAGAGCCACCATATGTAGATGTTGGACGCTGAGACCGGCGCGGCGGGGCGCGGCTTTGCGAATAAACCGAAACAATTACAAACGGCTCATATCACTTCTAATTAAAGCTTTAGCATCCAATAACCGTAATTTATAACTTTACGGATAGCGATAAAGCAGAATAATAGCGTTCATATGCGTGGTGCAATGGTCGGATCACGACCCGACCTCCGCCAATAACACGCCAACTAGCCTATTAAAGGCTAAATCCGTATAAATGAGAGCGAGCCGAGGCTAGGCGGCGCGGCGTCTCGCGGCACGGCGTAGGTTTGTAGCTTCGATGAATTAATCATAGTCTAATTAGGAGCGGAATTCGCAATGACAATAAGTTTCAAAGGATATAATTTTCATTTGCCTAGATTGCAAAAAGGGCTAAAGCGCGTCACGCGTGAATCCGACTCGCCTGACGATAGCGTAGCGGCGACGAAGGCGCCCTCGTACATCGTATCACGTACACGTTACCAAATTTCCAACCCAATGGATATCATCGCCATTGCCCCCGTTTTCCAATATACATGTACATGTACGCGTTTTGTCGAAAGTACCCTACCTACTGTGTAGGTATATGTATAGAGGTACGCTCAAAGTAGGTAGGTACCTACGCGAAAATACCCTAAATTTTCTCTGTTGCCACCAGGCCGAAGCCGGATCGCATTTTCTTCACGCGTCCGAAACGAACGAACGACGCTTAAATTCGTTTTAATTGATCAGAAGTGGCGTACGGCGCCGATTTCGTCTCGGTGTAATTATACAATATACAGTGTGTGCAGACTGCAGAGTGACGAAAGCTCATGTTTTTTTTTTCTGGCTTGCTTTTAGATATTCTGGTGATTAGGTTTTTGTCGTATATTAAAGGCTCTGTGGAGTAAATTTATGCGAAATGGAGGTTGTTTTTTGTTTTTTTTTTTCGTCCTCGTTCGTCGCTAAGTTTTAAAGTCCGCTTCGATGTCGAATATTTCATACAAGCCAAGAGCACATAATTTGCTTGAAGGTTCTCGCTACTGTTTTGAATATCTGTCGAACATTGGCGTGTCCGTAGGTCTGCAGTGTGTCGAATTTGGGCTACATTTTTACCAACGTGGCTATCTCGTTGTTATGTTTCGATTTTTTGTGATGTCATCGGAAAAGGGTTTCGCAGCCAGTTTGGGGTCATCTTCAAACTGAAGAAATTATTTCATCGTGTCTACAAAAAAGGCAATACTGTGAAGGATATCAGCATCGTGCATTAAGGGAATATTTCAGTTCTGGTATGTAAAAAAAAAATCGCACATGCCACATAATCCGGAGATGGGCTGTTGATTTTCTTTACAAAGAGTTTTTTTGATCAAAGTGTGAAGCGAGGGGAGGTAGTAATTTGATAAAAGAGGGATTGGATTAGAGGACTCGAAGAAGAACAATAGAGGCAAGCGAATTAATGAAAAAAAAAAAAAAATGCAAGTGAGAAAATGTGCTGATTTTTCATGCCATGCGGAGGGAGAGAGGTTAGTGTCAACAAGATCTATTTTGCAAAGACTACTGAAACTATTTTTGCACATGTCAATTTTTCGAGACTAAATTAATTTACTCTGTCCAGGCTTAAAATTGCGGCAGATTAACTATAAAAATGAGGATGACTTTAAGTCAAAATTTAGATCTGTTTGAATTTGGGAGTGGAGTACTGAAGAGCTACCTAAAATCCTGAAACTTGCTCGTTTTTGAATTAATCGATAAAGAATCAAAAGTTGTATTCCAAAGATCAGTCTTCTACGTGAATTTGCGAGTGGCATGTGACTGGTTTTCCTTTTGTGAAAGCAGTAACAATTCACAAAAGTTCAGTATTTTACAAAAATCTGACTGAAAAAGCAGCCCACTGCGATGATTATTTTTTTAATTTATAGAACTTAATCATGGGCGAGGATTTAGTGGAGGGAAAAATTTTGAATTGACGTAGAAACAACGCGATAATGCCGGTTGGATTTCATAGCTCACAGGCTCGTACAGAAGTCTCGATTATTACGATCTTACCACTTGTCATAGACAAAATTCGTTTCATATACAGGGTGTCCGGCGAGAAGTTGTCAAGACTTGGAATTTGCGATTACCGCAGAAAAAAAAACATCTCAGATGAAGAAGTTGTCCATCTTGAAAACTGAAGGGGCAAATGAATGTTTTAAAGGATTGCGAATGAAAAACATTTTCAAGTAGGAGATGGAGAACTGAACAAATTTTACCATGTTCATTTTTTGACCAACTTTAAAGTTGAAAGGGTCACTTTAACAAATTGATGAAAATGAAATCTTTCAAATAATAATAACGGATGCGGATTGTACGTAGGACGTTGAACATTTTTTGTTCCCTTCATTCTTTACCTAACACGAAAATTAAAGAAGCTATACTCATCGAAATTATTTGAAAATAAAAGAAAAAATCATAAAAAAATTGCTTATAACGCGTTTAGTTTTTTTGTTGTACAAAACACGAAAAGAACAAAATCTGTTCAACTTTCTTTGTACTATCCATGTCCATCATTAAAAAATTTCATTTTGATCAACTTGTCGAAATGGCCCCTGAAATTCTGAAATTAGTCAGAAAAATAAACATAACAGATCTGAATCAGTTTTCGTTCCATTATCCATTCTCATGGTTGAATATTCATTTCGACCTTAGTTTTACAACATTCATTTGTCCCTTCAATTTTCGAGGTAGGCAACTTCTGCTGACATCTTTTTTTGATAGTGCCCAATTATGTACATCCGAAGTCTCACCTACGATACGATAGTGAAATCCGCCCTGTCACCGATTTGGATCAAACTCACTCAAAATGTTGATTTTGATATAACCCCCCCCCCAAATATTTTTGACCCGTTCCCACCACTTTGACTGCAGCAATATGGCCGTATATCCTCGAAATTCAATATTTTCCGTCTCCGAAGGGGAGGGATGTGGTCCAAAAAGTTTGAAATTTTTACACAAAATACTTACCAAGTAGGTGTATATGTGAAATTTTTTCAAATTTCTTTTTGAATATTTAAGGGGGAGGGGGGAGAGGTTCAAAATTTTGAAAATCTTGAATGAAAGTGTGGTAGTGGGAGCCATGACTGGAATCATTTTTAAACGTTCAGTCATACCCTCAAGTAAAGCATTTTTTTTAGGTACTCAAGAGGAGGAGGGGGAGGGGTCGCAACAAGCTCAAAAAATAAAAAACTCATTTTTTGTTGCAATTTTCGTCATTTTGAAAAAATGTTTACATCTTGGTAAGTATTTTGTGTAAAAATTTCAAATTTTTTAAACCAACCCCCTCCCTCCCTCCCCCTTCTCCGGAAAAGGAAAATGTTGCATTTCGAGCATATCCGGTTATATTACTCGAATCGAGGTGGAGCGAACGGGTTAAAAACTTTAAAGGGGTGGTTTTTATATCGAGACCAAACATTTTGGCGAGTTTCATCCCAATCGGTGACATGGTAGACTTCTCTGTTTTATTGTAACGGAGCCTTCCAAGTTTTGATATTTCATTACTGAACATCCTACGTAGTGTCAACATTTCATTTTCATAGTTCATTATAGGTGCTTATCCATTTTTTTTTTTTTTTCAATACTTGGATGAAATAAATTAAATAGTTTATTCTGTATTCAAACTAAAATTTTAATTTGTACATACAAAGCTGTTCTCTATTTCGATGGAATTGATTTAAGCTCGAAATTCACAAAGGTCTGAATTTTAAGGAATCGTCTCCTTATTCTGTGTTCAAGGTATTCGTGAAATTAGGTTGAAAATAATTCTTTGAAAGTAGTGAAAAATTGAAGAACTTCTCTATTGTTGTTTATGAAAAAATTCTCGCCTGACTAGCAGACTAGCAGTATCCAGGTCAATGCATGGAATTGCCTGCTCAGTTTGTCTCATATTCGAAATTAGTTTTATGCGTAAAGCTTTTCATGGGAAAAAAAAAGGAAGTCATTGCTATGGGGGAGGGGGGGGGGAAGAAAGAAGTGATATTCGAAATTTTTTCATCAAAACTTAATAAATTACGTCAGTACGTCTGGTCAACCAAAAATCTAAAGACGATGAACTCGGATTTTCATAACACTCATTCGACTCTTGATCTCTAATTGGTTTTCATAAGACGGGGTTCAAGATTCGAAATCTCGTAAAATATACCGAATTTTGAATGTGCTGTTTCTAATCCATAAAATAATTCATTTCTTGGACCCAAACTGGGCTCTAAAATGGGGGAGGAGAGTTCGGAATTGAAAATTTCAAGTATTAGTAATTCGATTGTGATTTTCTTTTCGTAAAATTCATTTGACACCTTGAATGCTCGTATTCGTTGCTCATTCAAAAAAAAAAATAATAATAAAGAAAGAAAACTCATTCAATCGTAATTATGCACGAATGCGACGATTAATGGTACAAGTTGATTTTTGTAGGCAGCACGAAAGATTTCCTATATACTCATATAGTAGGAAAATTCGGCTTTTCGATTCGAACAGCAAGTATAGTAACATTCTCTGTAAACAGATACGGTGTGTTACTCAAAAGGGGTAGGTATTATCGCTTGAAATAAGTTTTCGGGCATCGAAGCAGTCACGGCGAATTAGTTCGCTTCGTTGGTATATAAGTGGGAATTAATAACCAACGAAGAGGTATTCTCGTCGATTCTAATTCGAATATTACCGTGGTACTGTGGCGTTTACGTTTTCGATGCACTCGTTCTCATCTTATATACTTAGTATTGGCGTAGTATAGTTGGATTGGAAAGGCGAACGAGCGGAGAGATGCGTATAGTATACTACTACTACTACTACTACTACACTCATATATACGTAGTAGGCTAGGTAGGTACCTAACTAGGGAGCCAATTAATTATCATCGTTCACCCTTTTGTATTACTGTACGAGATATCTTGGGCTGTAGATTGCTATGTGTCTGTGTCGGTGTCTGTGTAGCTTATGCCACGTGATCGTTGATACTTACCACGTTTATAACCATTTTCACCGGTACTGCTCGAATCGAATACATTTTCATTTTAATTATACCGCGTGTATCGTTTCGTTTTACTAGTGGAGAAATTTCAATTTTACTTGTAGGTAGTTGCCCCCGCTCTTGTTTTCTCATCTTATTATTATCGTTATAACGCGCGAACAGGTAACTGTTGAACGTTCGATTTTTGTACTTACTAAAAAGTATAGAAAGAATAATAATAAAGAAAAAAAAAAAAAACACACGCGCAAAGTATTTTTTGTCACCAGAAAAGAGGATGAAAAAAATTGCCCAATAAAACGCTATAGCTGCAGCTGGCCTTTGTGACGAGAAGATTTTTTCTCTCCGGTTCAACGTAAAGCACGACCTGGCTAAAAAAAAAAAAATAAAAAAAATAAAAAAATAAAATGAAATGAAAAAAAAAACCGAACACGAAAAAAAATAACCGCGCCTCGTAGTCACCGTATAAATGTCCGTCGTCGTTGTCGTCGTCGTAGTCGTCGGTGGGTAAAAGTTCAAAAGGGAACTTAACCACTAACACATGTACTTTAAAAGTCGACATTTATATAGCTGCATAGACCCTCGCGACCCGTGCCAACAGCGAAAAGGAATGAGTTCGTATATATCAAGAGACAGGGTATCATAAATTGCTCTTCTACTCCGAAATGGTCATTTAAGTGCAAATAAAAGAAGAGAGAAAAAAACCCCGAGTTTCATTACCTTCGTCGCTATTGTTATATTTCTGTTCAACGTTTATGTTCTTATATTTTAAAAACGTTATCTGGATTTATGCTACGTTCGTTCGTTCGTCTTTTCTATCGCGGGCACTCTGTGCTGCGTATACTTTGGCGGGGATAAAAAAATGTCTATTGTTGGTTTCGGGATGGCGACCGCAATGATGTGTAGGTGGGTGTGCATTTTGTGCAGTTTGCGCTCTACGTACAATTGCTTCGGTGTTTACACAAGGTCTGTAGCAGATCTGGATGCTCGTGGCTCTATGTGTTTTTTTTTATATTTGTACGTATACTTTGTGGACGGATTTTATGCGAGTATTTCGCAAAGAGGACGATACTTCGGTGCGCGTTTACCAAGCGTATCCGACCGTTCGAGATAAAAAAACGAAGAAACGATTCGTCAACTGTGGTATTAAACGGTCCCTGAACTTGGAACTGAAATGTAATCTCAGACAATTTCTTCGAATGAAACGAAGGAGGTGAAATGGTTTCCTCGTTTATATATATATATTTTTTTAACGAAATGCGATAATCGAAGTCGATTAGGTGTAAATCTTTCGATAAATAGAAGTACCTAGCTTATCTGCTTAGTTAAAAGTGCATATAAGATTATAAATGGACGAAGAATGTGATAAATCTAATCGAATCGAAGTACATAGGTACGGGTTAGTCATTCATTCGTTGCTTGCCCGAATTAATCATACGAAATGCAAAAATGAATTATTCATCGAACGGACCAATAATTTAAAAAAAGAAAATCATCGCAATACGTTGCCTTTTTCAGTTATGATTTACCTAAAATTTTTAATATACACGAAGTATTTCATTCGTGAAATAAAAAAATAAAAAGAAGTATACTTCGCGATGCTTTTTCTTGTCAAATGGTGCGGATACAGAATTATTTTGAAATAGAATGCTGGCACCCCCGACAGACACATCTAGAGCCCTCGCTAAATCCATATGCTAAATTTTAGTTTCCTCGCTCAATCCGAAGGGGAGATATGATTGGTACAAACGCGAAAAATGGCAAAAGTGGTACCCGATCTAACTAAAAATCATTCTTTTGAGGCGGTAAAGTGATGTTGTGAGGTTGATAAGTCATAACCCTCTCCCCCTCCCCCCGTTAAAAACATCTGGGACACTTACTAAATCTATATTAGTACCATATTTCGACGTTTTTTTTTTTTTTTTTGACAGATTTGAAGGAGAACTACGAATTTTTAACTCCAGTAGAATAGTGGCGGGCAGGGGAGTAGTGAATTCTGCATAGAACTCTATATTTTTCCAATATCAAAAAAGATAAAATTCCCCCATACCTCCCCTTTTAAGTAGCGTAAAAATCTGATAGTTGCCAAATGGCCTCGAATTACCGTTGTAACAATTTTAGCCCTCAATTACCATTTCTCCTTTTTTCATAGGTTTTTGAAAAATGTCACGGTTTCCGTTTTTTCAAGATTTTCTGAAAAACCGGGAAGGAAATTTTTTGAAACCCCTCCCCCCTCCTGAAATGAATTTCGGACATCGATTTTAAACGATCAAGTGCAATAATATTTCGATTTTATCTCTCATAGACGATTTTTCAGAGGTGCTTAAAGAATGGGATTTTCGTGTTGTTTCAATAGTTTTTCACATCATTAAACATTTTTTTCAGTAAATTCTTCGTAAAATAGATCGAGCTCACTCACCTTTGTCCATTCAGGATCTTCCTCCCCCTCCCCCCTCCCTTCTTCGCCTTTTTTCGATGTTCTGATTTGGTATTCCAGCAAGTAAAAATGCAGTATAAATGGTTCGAAAAAAAATAAGAAAATTTGCTTTCAAGAGTTTAAAATGAATCAGATGTGCCCTTTGTGATGAAATATTTCTTGAAAAATCATTTTCTCAATTTCAAACCTCGAAATATGTAAAAAGTGACCTTTTTTAAGTGATCCTGAAAAATCGCCAGTGAGGGATAAAACTGAAATATTGCGCTTAATGATCTTAAATTGATGTCCTAAATTGATTTCTGAAGGGTGTTTCTCAAAAAGATTTCCTTTTCTGTCCCTCGGCTCCCCTCTTCTGATTTTTTGACCCGTAAATTTAAGTTCATTGGCCATATTTGTGTGATCGATTGGTATCGAATTGAGTTGATGATTTTACTGTCTTTCGTACAAGAAAATAAATATTTGTCGTGTTCAATGACGGTCTCTCAGGGTTCGAAAACAAATTTTGTTGATTTGCTATTCGCCTTCAGTACCTGTTTATTTTTTTAAATATTACATTGGAAGTTGGGCTAAAAATTCGAGTTTTCTGAAGTTTCGAGAATTGTTTTTTCCAAAATAATCAAAGATTGAGAGTTTATAAAAAGTGCATAGTACCTTAAACTTATATATATACGTTTATTTTTTTCCTTTTTATTATAGTGGGCGTGTATAATTACAAGTATTGTTACGCCCAGTGTCGATTATCAGATTTGGTTGTTTAGTTTAATTTCAGAAATGAAGGAGAGGAATTTATCAATTTCGTTTATGTCATCGGGTATATTTAGGTTGGTTGTTTGGATTTTCAAGTCGGTGCGGTTTTGGTTGAGATTTAGCCTATTCGAAAAGAAGGTGATGTACTAAGATAGGTTTGGCACAGCAGAAATGGCACGTAGGATGAGGAGATTTTTGAAATAGATGGTCGTGTGTAAGTTCGGTGCGTCCGATTTGGAGCCATGTAATAGTAATTTCATTTGAACGGTTTAGATGTGATACATTTTTCCAGGGTTTTATGGACTTTTTATGTTGGTACAGTTTGTTTTGAGTTTTTGAAGACCAAACGTTCTGCCATTTTGTAAGTTTAATTTGGATTAAATGATTTTTCAAGTCATGAATGAATGGGGGACTGATAGAAGAGAAGTTTGTTGCAGATTTTGCGTAATGGTCTATTTCTTCGTTTCCAATAATTCGTATGTGGTTGGGTAGGTACATTAATTTAATATTGAAGTTTAGAGTTTTGAAAATGTGGAGGTGATGGTGGATATGGGTTACTATTGGATTTATGGAGAATTTGTTTTGAATGGATATCAAAGCACTTGAGGAATCGTTTTGAATTAGAAACTGTTTGCTCTGAGTATGAAGTGTGGGAAGTGTTAGCAAGCAATGTAAAATAGTGGTAAGTTCTACTATGAAGATGGAGGAATATTTTTGAATCATTTAATGTTTGGGCATTTGATTAATGGAAAAAGCATATCCGACATAATCAGTTTCTATTTTGGATCTGTCTGTGAAACATTGAATAAAGCCTTGATATTTGTCAATGTTTTCGTGATAATACCTTCTGATATGATGCGGAATCTGTTTCTTACCGTAGTTATTCGTAGTTGGATTAATATCTGGAAGTTGAAATAGCCGTTGGGGGAATTTTAGATTCTCATGATTCAGGTCTGATAAGTTTATACTATTATTCTCAAGTATCGATACAATATCTGCTATTCAGGTTTTATTGTACAAATTACGGTTTTTAATGTACGAATGAATAGTGGTTCTGATAGAATTTGTTGGGTGCGATACTGCAGATACAAGGAATTTATTGGATATAGATTTCTCCTAAATTCAGGAAGGAGTTCAGCTGCTTCACAGTAAATACTATCTATAGGAGAGGAAGGTAAAGCTCCAATACACATGCGTAAAGCAGAATTTTGCCCTGTGTTTATAATTGACAAAGTTTTTTTGAAAGCTGAAGTGACTGGGTTTAAAGTATGGAAACGGGCCTACATTTCACCTTTTTAAACAAACTCGTTGCAACCTAAGATTGAATTTCTTAACGTTTAAAATACCATTTTGACTTGATGTAAATTTGAAAAGTACCCGCAGTGTTCCTCGGCAAAAGGTCTTAATTTTTAACTCTCAATAGCACCATCGCCATCGTATCGCTCCAAAACTGTATAGATTTATTGACACTCTGCAGCAGAGTTAACCCTAATTGACCTGTACAAAGATGCTGAAATTTTTTATGCATATTTAAAAGACATGTGGGGTGAGTGTTTTAAAAGTTCAGGAAAATTTTTTGGTATCAAAAAAAAAAAACCTACTTACTACGTACACGTTCTCGACAAAAAAAAAAATCATTTCTCAACCGGCGTTGCCTGGTTGTAAAAAATTACAACGGTTTATCTCAGGTCACAGAACTATATTGTAATGCTTCTTATCTTTATGAGTAATTGTAACAAGGTTGGTGAAATACCTTGCCGTGTAGGTAATTTAAAAGCTTTAGGAAATCTACTCACGCCTATATATATATACACTCATTGCCACGTAAGCTTTCGGGTTTTCGTTTATAAATACTTATAGCTTTTTACATGGATTTTCTTTCTTTCACGTAACGAGCATCTTGGAATCCTTTTTCTCTTTTTTATGAGAAGTAAATTTTTACGATGCATAGGTGAATAAGCAAGTGCGTACAGTGTTTTCTTACTAGAACTAGAAAATTTTATTTTTTTAGCAGCTATTATCGTTGTCGCTGTTTGATTAATTGATGCATATGCTGAAAGACGAAGAAAAAGCAGAATCGAAAAAAATACCGAATAGTGTTTACGTTTGGACTTGTCACTTGGACCTGTGCATATGCAGTACGTCACCTGGGTAAATAAAAAATAAGAACTTATTAAACATAGGTCTTAGGTTGCTATGTGTGTGTGTGGCAAACTCTTTAACGTTGTGATTTAATTTACTGACCGTACACGAAACGAATAAGCTTAATACGATGGCTATGAGAATGTTATAGAAGAGTATACGTATACGTATATTTTTTATCGTAGTGTTTTGATCTACTGTTGTACATACATACAGGCCTAGTCTGAGAAAAGAAAAAAGTAGTAAAAAACACGACGACTTTATACCATTATGCTACTACTATTACTAGGTACTACTACTACTACAACTACTACTGCAAGTGAAATTGAAGTAATGGCTGGTTTTACGATACTGAACGTAGTATAGGCATTTTAGGTAATAAACTTGCGCCATGACGGCGGATAAAGCGATGAGCTAGACAAGATACATATACACAGTGTAACAACAACTACATACGAGGACATTTTTTTCAAAGGCGTAAATGTTAACGCGTTTGTCTCGTGTGTAATTTTTGCAAAGTCTTGCTTCGCCATCGAGTAATGCGACGCGACGGTGCAATACGATGACAACGAACGGAGCGAGCGAGCAATAGAAAAACGTGCAAGGCGAAGTGACACGAGCGGGAAATGTGAAAAAGGATAGATGGATATATTAGATACCTACGTGTGCTAATTCGAGAGTTATCGAAAACAACGCTCGCAGAAGCAAGCCGGCTGAAAAGATAGCGTTTCATAGTAAACAAAAAACACTCGGCATGGCGCGGCATTACCTTCGAAAACAGAAACGTACAGAATTAAAGTTCAATTCGACAGAAAATTGATTTAAATGCGAACTAATCCTTTAATTCATTTTCCGGATTAGCTAGTTTGTATTTTCCACTCTACGGAATAGTTTAATATCAATAATACGAAATCAAAAAGCGCACCAGCCGAAATACCTACCTATCTACCTACCTAGTACCTACCTACCTACCTACCTACCTACCTACCCATCCAACTGTACGCAAGTTGAATTTCATAAAGTAACCTATATCCGGTACCACGTATATGAAGCGAAACTGATAATGAAGAAGGGGACGGACGCGAATACAGAAAAGCAGAACCGACATTCTTGTTTCCTGCCAAAGGAGCTATACCTAGTAATACTACTAAAATGATAGCGTATATAATACTCGTATACGAGTTTACCAGTAGAGCTTATGCTTCGATATAGGTATACGAAAGTATCTAGATACCTATAGACAGTGGGTATACGTGGATAGGGCTGGAGGAAATACGTGGAAATGGTGGTACAAAGACGAAGGCCCTAACTTGGCTGCTGGTATAAGTATGTATTATAGCAACAGAAACAGCAGAATGATGATGAGACGTACAACCGTACACTTAGCGTAGAATAAGTTGTGCAACGATGTAAACTTTTCCACCGAAACGGTATGGTATTTGTTTAAGTTAACCATTAACATACACCGGCACCGGCATCAGATCAACTGATGTTAAAAGGTTAACTCGAAGACCGGAAGAGTTGGCAGATGCGATGCGCAACTGCGTCTTAGAATAATGTGGTACGCGATAAAGAAAATTCCTTTACTCGAACGGATGTAGCTATGATTTTGGATTAGCGTCGTCGACGTCGACGCCTAATTAATGCTGAGCCGACGTACACAGGAGAAAATTCAAAAGTTTACTCGATCGTAAAATGTATCGAAGCGTTTATCGAAGATGGCACGCTATTATTAGCTGCATACTTACTCACGGGTAGGCCCCCCTCCCTATTTTTTTTTATCGGTCGTTTGACTGCGGTACACAGTGAAACGAGTCTGAAGTACAAATGACACTTTGTTCGTCTACGTCAAATTGTGATGTATTTTTGTTGCTTGAAATGTTGCAAGGATTCAGTTTCAGAGTGAATATTGTCGACTATTTTTGATTTAGATGGAGCTAGAAAAAAATAATAGTCTGATTTTCATTCACAGTATGACAGAAAAATTCATGTTAAAATGATACCGAATTTGACCAATTTTACTCAAAAAGTAGACCCTGGGTGAGTGCAAAAATTACTTAATTTTTACTATCACTTGAAATAGCTGAAAATTCAGCGCAAAATTTGGAAATTAATATTGAAAATGTTCTTGGAGGCTGAATATGGTACCCAGTTGACAAAAAGAGAGGTACAAAGTTCAGTTTTACGCTCGGTGGGGGAGGAGGAAGGTGATGCATCACTCCCTTTTTTAGTTGGACGATATCAAATGCCTTCAATTCTAATAAATTTTGAAATATTTTCTTCATCAACTACAACAAATTTTACGTTTCTATGGTTAATAGCTTTATAGTTGCCGAAAAGGCAAAATTTACCCGTGCCACGTCATTGAAAGCGTAGGTGACACTAAACTTTAGAACTCTCTTTGTATCGAATGGGTGCCATATCCAGCTTTAAGAACATTTTTAGTGGTAATTTTCAGATTTCGTGCTAAATCTTCAACTGCTTTAGGTGATGTTAGAAACTGTCATTTTTGCACCTCCATCCGAATTCCTCCTTTTTGAGCAAAATTTGTCAAAGTTTTTATCATTTTAACGAGAATTTTGTTAGGAATCTGTTTTTGTGATCATTTTACACCTATTCTCCTTACCCTTTCAACATATTGGGCGAAGCTAAATTTTGAGGCACGTTTCATCTCCTCTCAGAGGAAAGTTCAAATGGTAGGAGCGTTTGGTTTTAGGAGTTACTTACTGGGACCCTACAGAACATTATGCATCAAAAATCTTTATACTATTTAAGTCATGAAGAATTTTTGATCGAAAATTCCAAATGACTTCACCCTAAGACATGGCACTTTTCCATTTTTCCCTTTCAAGGAAAAATTCTAGGTCATGGATATGTAATATATTGATGTCAACATTTTAACATAAAATGCAAAAATCATTCATAAGTATCCTCTATTGCGAGTTTTTGTGGTCAAACTTTAAATCAAATACGTTTATTCTTCTCTTCATTGCACTTTGACATTTTATTTCATTATTTCCTGGAAAAATAAAGATAATACAATCATCCATCCTCACAAGTTTTTGGTTACAGGCTTCAAATTCTTAATTTTTTTAATTTTTCAATTTTTTTACTTTTCAATTGTTTTAATTATTAAATTTTTGTTATTTTTTGATTTTTTTAATTTTTCTGTTTTCAATTATTCAAATTTTAAACCTCTTTATTTTTTAACTTACTCCATTTTTCAGTTTTTTTAATGTTCATCTATATCAACATGAAGTACAAAAGTCATAATTCTCTGTTATTTTCCAGTTTTTTTGTTTTTTTTTCTATTTTTAATTTTTCTATTTCTTTATTTTTTTAATTTTCAATTTTTTAAATTTAACATTCGTGTCAACATTTCAACAATAAGTGCAAAAGTCATCAATTCTTTTTATTTTTCCAATTAACATGGAAAAATTTTTAATAGCGCATTTTGGAAATATCGTCAACAGTGTGAAGTCATCATTGGACTGTCATCAGTGGACCGATTTGTATGGTCTGGAATGATTTCAGCAGACTGATTTTATGAAAGATTGATTTTAAGATTTTAATTTGGAATGTTGAGAAAATTAGAGATGTGCCATCAGAGGGACTTATTTTTTGAAGGATTGATTTCATGATTTCAAGTTGAAACGTTGAGATAAATTAGAGATGTTATTAGTGGACTGTCAGTAGTGTGACGTTATCATTGGACTCACATCGGTGGACAGGTTTTATGGCCTGATTACATTTGAAATATCAAGACTTACATTCTTTCGATGTTTACTTTTTTCTAATTTTTGTTATTTTTTATTTTCTCTTGTTTTTTTCTATTTTTAATGTTTTAAAATAACGTTTCAACATGTAGTGCAAAAATCATCATTTTTCATTGCGAGTTTTTCATCAAAAACTTCAACTCAAAAATCAAAAACCTTATATCTTCAGAAAATGACCCCTCAATTCTAAAACATATCTGTGTCAAACAGCATTAAAAAATATGAAAAGGTGTTCGAAATTTTACACAAAATCGTAAAAGTTGGTGAAAAATTGAGGTAAAATTTCAAAAAATGCGTAAAGATACAGAAAAGTTACCAAAATTCAAGAAAAAAATTTAGAAATATGAAAATTTACCTAAAATGTGACATAAAACTGAAAAAAATTCCCAGAAAAGAATAAAGACACATATGATTTCAAACAGTGAAATTTGGTTTGAAGTTGTATAGAAAGAGGTAAAGGAGAATTTTGAAGTGCTATCATGCAATTTTGATTTTGTGTTATCATAAAAAACTACGCAATTGTTGTTTGAAAATTTTACGATGAGATGCTCCATGAATCATTTTTGTTACAAATTTGAAAATAAAAGAAGATTTCAGTTATTTTGGTTACTGTTGATTGTATCACAGGTTTGACAGACATCGATTAGTAATTTTTTTCCTGTATTATTTTACTCCTGCATAATTTTTTCCAAGATGCCAAATCGTAGAAATGCTGATGACGATTAGCAGCAGTTGAAGGGCTCTTCTCATGCAAAATGGTGAAAAAGAGTCTTCTAAACCTGATTTTTCTTAAAGCTGCTAAACGACTGAGATGGAAAAAAATTGAAATTTTTGTGAATTTTGATTGCTGGGATGGGACAGGTTTTTTGAAATACAATTTGTTATTTCCTCCCCCGCTCCGTGAAAAAAGTGTTTCTCCTAGCTTCAAGTGGAGCCAAGTATACATAATTGTGACTCGAAATAATCATTTCAACTCTTGACGATTGAAACCTATCTTACTTGTGGTACGATGATCTTCATTTTTTTGTACGTGCTAGAATTTCACTCATATAGCACACAAAAACATTACATTTGGTTGGAAGCGAATAAAAAATTTTGGCTCTTTGTACGTAGAATCTCGCTATGGAAGAAAAAGTCGCGACTACGACTCGACGCAACGGGAGCAAAACGAGTGGTAAAAAATGAACCAGCCAGAACGACGGTGACGACGACCACGAGCACGACTGGTACAAGGGTTTACGGTTCATACGGTAGCGATTGTGGCTAAAACGTATAGACGAGACGAGGTGGCCCGGTGAGAAGAAGAAAAAAGCAAGCGACTCTTAATGCTTTTAAAAACTGATTAATCTCGAGTCTTCTTGTAGATGGCGAGATTTTCACTTTAAAGCTTTCGTTTAAAGTTAATTTTGACATTTTAGAATTCTTTCAACGTTCTCGACCGTTATTATTGATTAACGTTTATACACCTATACATAAAAACACGTTTTTATTGCTTTGAAATGTTGAACGGTGAAAATAGTAACGTACGTGACCTGAAATTATCGGTTTGCGGCTTTAAACGGGCGCCTCTCTTCCGCAGATTTGCACGGTTATTTTTCTTGGCACATGGGGTAGCGTTTTCATAGGTTTAGGTACATACTGTACTGTATACGTGTAATATCTGGCTGCTTCCTATACCCAACAGCTATACGTAGAACGTCTGCGTTGGATAGAACGGTGTTGGGTGGTACAATACCGCAGAACAGAGGTGTCCCTGGTATCGTTCACAGAAAACTTCGAGCCGTCTCGTCGAGACATCTTTTGCACTTATAATGAATTCAACTCTCTCTGCCGACACGTTTGTAAACACTGCGTGTGTTCTATACAGGATGTCCTGAGCTGCTCTGTAGTACTATGATTTTTCAATTATCGTGCCACGTATGTATGTTTACGTATTCGTGTATTGATTGTATGTAAGTTATGTTGTATGATCTTTTGACTCGCGGAAGAGGTACTCCCGCACGATTCTTTCTATTCAGTTGCAAAATTGAGGATTAATTTTTAAAAATTCCATTTTAACTGAAATTTCGTGTTATTCTCCAATTTTTAAATACCTACAATTGACATTAGTTGGACAAATCTTACCCAGATTGAAGTGCGAAAAAAAAAAATGGGAAAAAAAACTCCCGCAGTTTTACTCCTGACAATGAGATATGCTGGCGATGGTGTCTTTATTGTAGCGAAAGTGTGCTAGAAAAACTGGCGACGCACAGTGGTACTGTAAAATATTTAGCGCGCCAAAAGTCAGAAAAGTGAACTACTCAACATCAACAAAATACCGCCCCTGTTGCGTTCTACAACCTTGAACGCATCTAGTTTCGAATGTGCCAACCATCCGCGCGCGCATCTCATTGTTATAATGATTTTCAGGAAGTGGTGGTTAACAAGCAAACATTGTTCTCAATCTAGGGATCTTTTTCAAACACATGCTGTTGTAATAAGAAATGTGATTGTGAAATATCTGTTCATGTGGTTTCATAGTATTTTTAATGGTGAATTCAGATTTGTATTAGTTTTTAAT